>JANZYA010000029.1:17026113-17036232 GCA_027575145.1 Gyps rueppelli | reverse complement strand
GGAGAAGGAGCCGGACGTTTGCCTTTTTGGAAAGGGGCTCTGCCGAGGACAGGCAGCATGAGCTGCAGCAAGCACAACTGTAGAAAGGGGTTAGCTTGATTCTTTCTAAAAACCAAAATGATAATTTAGTTCTGATTTTTCTAAGCACAGCTGTAGAAAGGAGTTACACCAGAAGAAATGCGAAAATAAAATTTGGATATTTTTATGGGGTAATTTTTTGAAAGGACGTGCTTCCCAGGCAACCCTAGATGTGTCATTCAACCTTTGAATTTCCCAGTCTGAAAATAAGGACAGTTCTGCTTACCCATTCTTACTCTGTGCTTTTAGGTCTGTGACTAAATGGTTTAGAATAGTATGTTCTTGGAGTTTAGGTTTAAGACAGCTGGTACTGTCACTGTCACTAAAAGTGAAAAAATATTAAAATCAGATTTCTCACCTTTATAAGCTGATGAACACTTGCTAAGAGTTCTGAAACCCAGAGGATAATTTATTTTCCATCTGTGTTGCATACTAGCAATGGTCTTTTTACAGACAGACTCCTAAGGGAAGTACTTCTACATTGGTAAGAATCATATCTTGACACACTTGAATTTAATAGCTCTGTGTGTGCATCTTTCGCTAAGTTTTAATAATGAGGAAGATTCTACTGGAACAATTCCTTCTAGTTCAAGGTGAGGACAGACTGTAAGTGACAAACCGACTTGGGCTGTTATGGAAATACATATGATGTCAACTGTCCAGACTACAGCCCCCATTTTCTCAACTCTGTTTACCCATGGGCCAAATATCAAGAAACCATCACATGTTTAGTTGTTTCAAAAACACTGGAATTTTAGAAACATAATTAAATAATGAAAGCAGTGATGTAATACTGACCAGTAACAGTTCACTGAGGAAATCACATTTCTCTGAAAGGTAGATGGACTGTGGAATTTTCTGGTTAGAAGTCCATTAAATGGGCTTTGCACATTTTAGGAGGAAGTTCCTGTACAGATATTTAACTTATAGGACTCATGAGCTCTGAACTCTAAGTCTTCTGCATTCAAGAACGCCTGGGAACATTGCTGTACTGCAGTACTAGTCTGGGTTGGCAGTTTTAGGGCCACAGGGATGAAGGGGGAAGGACTCCTATTCTGACAGCTCTGGAGTATGATTATAGAGCCCTTGTATGGCAGAGAACGAGAACAATGTTCCTATGGCATTTTGCAAGAGCTGTTTATGGAGCAAAATACCGCTTCTGTGGAGGGAAAGGCATCAAGGGAAGAGTGAGCAGTCTAAGCCACTCTGCATTTACAGCATTACAGTCTGCGCCTGGCCACAGTGCAAGGCAGGGGATCTATACAGGAGCTACTCATACTTAGCTTTTTTTCTGTAGCTGAGGTTATAGCCTAAGTTTCAGTGTCTTACACCCGTGCAGAGTGTATGAAATACCACCCATACAAGCTATTAGCTTCTTATCTACATCTTACATAATGTAAAAATGCAGGATGTGATGCCTTGTATGAGCATTAGCTTAATGTATTTAGTATTTTTCGCATATCTGAAAATATGCAAAAAGAATTGTAAAATAAATTAATACAAAACAGATTAGCCTCCAGATCTGTTCCATCGAATAAAAGGTAACTGGTTTGCTGCCTCCTCTGCTCAGCTCAGAGTTCAGCTGCTCCACAGAGCAGCTAACGGTGGTTGCAGGGAAAGGGACACACTCTAAGGCAGTGTGCTTTCTTTCCAACATACCCAACATTAAAACAAAAGTATTGGTACAGCTTTCTGCATCAGTATTTCACTGTATTCTCTCCCGCCTTAGCCTGCCCAGCTGCTATTGATATTAATAGGAAAATATGCACAGGTATCTTGTTCCACTCTGCTGCCATCCTGTGAAATATGAAAGTTAACAATCATCTTGTAATTTTTTTAAGGTCTTATTTTTCCATGTTGCTTAGATCTTAAAATCTCTGTCAACTAAGTAACAAATTCTTCACTGTTTCAAGTCCTCTAGAGGAACTTCTTTTAGTTCAAAGAATTTTCTTGTACTCATTCTGTTGGATGGATAAGGAAGTAGGTTTTGCCCGAGGTGAGCTTCCAAGAGCTTCCTACCTTTAAAAGGGATGTGTCCCAGCATCAGAAACCTAAGAGTACAGGCTTAGATATGAATTTGCATGTCAGCTTTGTACAGGATCATCTAATCACCTGTGCATCCCCCTGTTGGTGTATGTGCTGCCATACGGACACCAGATATGTGTGTGCTGTTCCCCAGCCACAGTTCAAGAATGCCCTGCACCAACTACTGAGGTAATTTCACTCAAGAGATAATGTTAAAAAGGACAAAAGAAAAGAGAGTCTTTGGCCCACAGTTGAGCCTCTGAGCAGTGACAAAGGGGCTTTTCCCTGTTTCCTTGTCACTGCTTAATCCCATTCTGCAATGACAACAATGGAAATAATCAGTTCACAATCAAAGGGGTTTTAATTTCCAGTGAAAGAGACACCTGAGACAGTAAGGCTAATTTCTACCAGTCTAAAAAGAAAAAAAGGTGCTTAAAGCCAGAAAGTCAAATTTTGCTCTCAGATGTGAATTAATACATTGGATCAGATTTAGTCCTTAAATTTGCTGCTGAAACTTCAACAATGTCAAAGAAAACTTTTGCTAAGGCTGGATTTTCACCCTATTGTGTGTAACCTGCCCATCTGAGAGTTGCACCTGGCTCAAAATAAAGGCCAGGGACTATACCAGTTGTCAATGCAATTTAATCCCTATGAATAACTTAAAACTGTACTATAGTTAATAACTGTAGGACTGCTCCAAAGCCCATCCAAATCAATTGCAGTTTTTCCTCTGGCACGTCGCTGTGCTTGGGATCAGTCTCATTCTATGGAACACAGTCATTGTTAGGCCAGATACTGTTAACTGTGTAACATTTTTATACTGATATGCATAACAATATCATTTCTACTAACATGT
Organism: Gyps rueppelli; assembly: GCA_027575145.1. Taxonomy (NCBI): domain Eukaryota; kingdom Metazoa; phylum Chordata; class Aves; order Accipitriformes; family Accipitridae; genus Gyps; species Gyps rueppelli. Next base: position 17,033,273 of record JANZYA010000029.1, on the reverse strand, counting down.
CTTTTTATTGATAACTCCAATTACATATTCAGTAATCTGAGCTCTGTTCTAAACTGGATTTACAGTCATGTGCAAACAAGAGCAGTTTTGAGGTAATAGTAAATTCTGAGCACAGCTGGATATACAAAAGCGGTCTTCATCTTTTCACCTCCCAAGATATTAAAATTGAACCAAGCACTTTTATCAATTGGTTAGTCCACAACAGAATTGTGGCAACATTTTCTTTTTTGAACCTACTGGCTCAAGCTGCACAAGGTCTGGAGGTCTGGATTTCACTCTGACAGCCTGGTGTCAAGTGTCCCCATGCTGCCAAGCATGATGCTCTGGACAGATCAGGCAAAGCTGTAAGGTGAGTGCTGGGATGCTCAACAGTGTCACAACAAGGACAGGTTGTACAACAAGGGTGTATGCAGAAGCCTGATGCTGGCTCAGCTTATGATACAGGGGCGGTGGGAATCCTGTCAGCACAAAACAACAAGGGAGTGGAGTTGCTTGTCGGGGAGTTGCAGTGTCCTTGTTGTTCTGCTGAAGTGTCATAGGTACTTTGAACTTTTCTTCATGGATCTTTTTTTCTAGTTTTCTCAGGCTTTCAAAAAGCTGCCTGTTGCATTGCAATATTGGTCTCTACTGCATTAGAAGAAAGGCATTAACAAAAACAATAAAATGCTTGTACACTGAAAGTCTAAGCTTCAAATAGAAGAATTTGTAAAAAGAATCTAGACCCAACCAAGTTAATTAAAGTCTTAAATGATCCCTCTTTTGGTGGCAAAAAAGTGTTGAAACCAGGCTACTCCACCCTAAACAATGCATAAGTATTTTTTTCTTGTAGGAGTGCTGACACACTGCACTCCTTGTTAACCTGGTCCTTCCTAAGTCAGTGGGGTACAGCTTGATGTATAATCACAAGATGGTGTGTGGGGCAGAAAAGTCTACTATGCTGGAGGCCACTGAGAAGCCATCGTTACTACTCACTACTGTCAGCAAAGGAAGTATGTGTTGAGGTGCCTGATCAGCAAGGTGAAGGGAGAATTTTACTTCTTTCCCCTCCCCTCTGAGTCAGGGTGATTTTATATTCTCAACATATCTGAATAAAGCCGGTGTCCAGAAAAACACCCTTGGAATTCTTCCTGCTGAGTGCAAAGGACAAAGCTTAGCGCTTTACTCTGTGCCCAAGTGTGGCTTACACTCACACTTGAGCTAGAGTGCAAGCCTTGTGCACTGCACAAAGGCTTATAGCATCAGGAAGTTTGCACAAAATCTGGAAATTAATCTGAAGGATCCACATGTCAGAGCTGAAAATGCTACTGCATGATAAACTACTATTTCTATTCCTTTCAAACAAATTAAAAAAGTATGTAATGTTATTAAAAAAAAATAGTTCTCACAAATTAATTTAGCTGGGACACCTGAAGCCTATGTTAATACAGCAGGGTTTCTCTGAAACTGCAGCAGTGGAGGAAGAGATGCACCTTTTGTTCTCCCAACCCTCCTCCAAGACCAGACACACCAGGAAAAAGATGAAGTTGAAACTTGGGTCAATCCCTGTTTTAACCAGGGGTAAAAACCACAAACTCTACAGGAGCATCACCTGACTAAAGACCATAACAATTTTGACTTCATGTACTGCAAAGACCATAATGCTCATGGAACTGGCACATCTGACCATTACAAACAAAATCATCATCCACTATTTTGACAGAAAGTCAAAGAAGTCTGACTTTCTTAAGAAACACCAATTCCCATAAAATCTTGCTGCTATCTACAGATGATCAGCTAGGTGAAGACTCACAAGAGAGGCAATGCACACATACAGGTGCCTAAAGGTTAAACATGCCAACAAAGCAGAATCATGTAATGGGGGGCTAATATAGGTGAGTGGAGGGATTAAAAGTTTAAAAAAAAAAAAAAAAATTCTCACCACACAAAGACAAAATCATCATCTTTCACATCAAGCAACTACTCTGCCTTGCAACTGCCATAGAAAGGAGCAACTTCAGGTCCTAAAATGAGCAAACTTTCTCTGCTCATCACCTCAAAAATACTTGAAGCACTATCATGCTGCAAAGCTTTAAGACTTTCGAAATAACAGAAAGACTTACCTGAAGTTCAGGGTATCCCAAGACAAGGAGACCCACATGGTTGGATGGAGATGTTCACTTTGACTTAGATTACCAAAAATGCAATTAGCAGTCTTACCTACAGATTAGTTTTGGAAACATTACCCAAGCTGTCTCAAGAGCTTTGCCTGCAGTATGCATATGACTATGTCTGATTTCTTCAAATCACTTTCCGCAAATCATGATATCTTATTTTTCGCTAAACCACCCCATGATTTAAATTAATCAGAGCTAAACTCTCAGTTCTCAGTTCTACATTTAGAACCTGAAATTGTATAGGTTTTAAAATCTCTGCAACTTCTCTAATTTTTCAGAGCCAGAACCAAGGTTTAGAGCAGCTGTGTTCTGTTCTGAAGGAATCTCTGTGATTTGTACTTTTGTTTTTTTTCTCAAAGAAATAAATTTTCTATGGTTTTGGTGCAAACTTGGCTCCCTTTCCTTCTGTCTATAAGGAATTCACGTGCAGAGTCCTCAATGTTCAGGTAAATTCTGGTTTTAGCTTGAATTCATCTAGCTTTAAATCTAGCCATATAGCATTTCAATTTAAGCAGATTTTTCAAGCCAATTTAGACTGCCCCACCTAAAAGTAAGCCCCTGATCCTGTACCATATCTCCATGATACTGGAGCCTAACTTTAAACCAAATAAGTTCTTTGAAAGTTTTAGGAAATTTTTAAAGGTGGTGTGTTTTGTTTTTTGTTGTTTTTTTTTTTTCCCCACAAACCCTATACAATTTTGTTGTCTTTATGCCTTCATGCCCTCTACTGGATGTGAATGCTCTTGTCCAGACATCTGGTACTGGGGCTGAATCCAATGACATGTACTCAGCTGCTTTCTGCTCCAGGGTTAGGATCCTCTCCCCACTCATTCCCCTGTGCCGGTGCATCTTCTTTTGAGAAAGCACCATCCTTCCATCTCTCGCTCCTCCTCACCACGGGAGCAGAGCTGGTTTATTTTTTCGCAAATAGTGGCAAGACAATTTGGTTCTTCAGGTTGGTAGAACAAGGTTTAGCAAGCTCAGGTTGCAAATGAATTCCTCTTGCTGTCAACTGCTGCTAAATCTTTTTATCTTTCAAACACTTTGTAGCAACTCAGGACTTACGCAGTCAGTTACATCCCATTTCTGACTCGTTCTGTACTTCATCTTTTCTCTCTGGTAGTCAGGCTTGGCAGTGATGGGATTTACTAATGCAGATGAACACGTTTTGCGCTCTTTTCTTAGACTGTCTGACTTTTTAGTGCAAATATTATTAACAACATCCTGAAATCCTCCCTGTCTCTTCTATCAATTTCAACTTCTGACACAGATATTTATTAAAAGTAATTACATTAATGCGTAGAGAAGAAAGATGTCTCAAACATATGCACGTGATCAAAAATTACATGTCTTCATCCAAGGAAGATCTTGTCACCCAGAGGCTGAACTGTTTTAGAGGAATTTGATTTAATTTTTCCATACCTCAGTTTCACAGCTGCAAAACGGGAATGCAATATCAAATCCTCACTTCGTCTAAGCTGCTGTTTGTCTATTATATATGTTTGTATATCTAGATGCTGCCTTCATACCAATTCTTTTCCTGAATCTAGAACAATATATCAGGATTCCAATGTTCTTTTGATGTTGAGCTTTATAAACAGAAAACCAAATACATGATTGGATATTCTGGAGTCATTCAAAATAGAATCTCTGCCACTGAAAGAAAAAATATAAGGCCATAAAGCTAGGGTCCTTCAGCTGAATTACAATTATTAATAAAATGTCAAAGTGCATCTTTCTGTTTCAGGAAATAGAGGCTCTCGACAGTCATCCTTTTAGCAGCTCATACTTCCCCTGAAATTCAGAGCTAATTATTACAAATCATAAGGGTTTGTCCAGGTTCTGGGCTGCCTCATGAAGAGGAGAAGCTGAACGGGTAGCTAAAGGACATCTTGCGTTAGTATTATTAAGGATGATGTACTGTGCTAAAACCTAAGAATCTCAGTCATGGATCGGGACGTTTGTACTAAGTAATTTCAAAAATTGAAAGGTAACAAGTTCAGTCTGTTACATGGATGTGTTTGTGTTTCTGAGCTGTTTTATGAAAGGCCACCCTGGACACCTCGAGGGTGCTGGAGTTTGTCAAGGTGCACTGAAGCTTCGGCATGAGCTCCCAGAGCCGTGCTGAACATCTCGGGAAGCGCTCGGTGATTCAGGGCATGCACGAGCCTGCGATGTGGCTTGTATAGCAGAGCTCCAAATGAAAAGACAAAACAGCTTTTTAGAGGAAGTAAACCATGGGACAAGAACAGTGCACAGACAGGGCTGTTTTGAAAAAGTTAAGCCAAATCCACATTCAACAGAGAAAAAATATCCTTCAGTCAATCCTTCAGGCATAAGTATATCTAAGAATTATTTTTTGCAGATGACTGCGGTAAAGATGAAATATGAAGCTATTATATTGAAAATTGAGTATAAATGTTAGATTTTTTAATGGTTTTTCAGCTTCCAAATTACCAGGGATGTAGGAATATAGTCATAGAAATAACTTTGAGAGTACCTGAGATGATTGCTTTTGCTCCCTCTGTAAATTTTGTCAAATACCAGAGGGTTAACAGAAGTGCCCTTCCTATAAATATGCTGTGTTGCAGAGCTAAAGCAATGAAAAGGTTAATTACATTTCAGTTCATTGCCTACCAGGGAGGAGATAAAAATGGAAATTTTCTAAATGCAATTATTCTGGTCTCTCTGCTGAAACTATGTACTGTATGTTGAGGAGATCCAAGGAGAGATATGATTGCTTCATTGAAGCAGTTTTCTAACCCTCAACCAAAAAATATTTCATTAAAGAATTTCCCACTTACTATGCATCATTATTCCTGTCAATGCATGTCCAGGGAGGAAACATGACAGTCATTCTAGGTGATACTGAGACCAATGATTTCCTAAATTGGTGATGAGATACTCTGAAGCTATGGCAGGGAATACAAGAGAATTTCGTCATACTGTTCCTGCTGCACAGAAAGTCAGACCAGGCATTACAGTGGGGCGAAGGGCAGAGAGGCACAGAAAGCCGCAGCGGAGCCCCGCAGGACCCATCGCCGGCGGCGAGAGGACATCTCTCCAGGCCACCTCTCTCCTGCAGCCTGCCGCTACCGATTCTGGGCCACAGCTGTGCTCTGACCTCGCTGCCGGGGGTCACGGAGCACAGAAGGGGAGCGAGTGCTGCCGCAAGAAGCATTAATGAATCCTTTTTGACACGCTGCCGGAGAGGAGGATGCCTCCCCGAACGGCTGAGGGGTGACACCCCTACCCCCACGGTCCATCTGCTGCACCAAGTGCGAGTGGGGGACCGGTGGCAGCCGGGAAGGAGCGGACCAAATATCCCCCCCCATACCGTGCCTTAAGTGGAAAAGTAATTCTAACATGTTCAGGGTTCTTCTGTCTGCTCAAGTCCACCAGGGACAACCAGGAGTATCGCACCAGGACCGACCCCTGCCATATGCCAGGGATTATCTCCGAGGAACAGATACAGGATAGGCATACAAAGGTAGCTGGTGTAGAAAGGACCGATCTGGAATGATTATGTCTAATGCAGCATATAAAGCGGTAATTTAACCAGCAGCACCACTACAGTGTTTTAATAACTTGAGCAAAAATTAGGTTTTCTAGACTTGACCTGTTGGCCAAAACTATACGTTCTCCGGGCAACCCCGTAGCACTGGTACAGCAGACAATTCATTCCTCTCTACAGCTACAGGGATTTAATGCGGTACCTGAGTCACCCTGCCATTCTCCTCCTGGTCAGCAGACCTCTCAGAAAGACACCAACACCAGTCACCCTGCCTTCCCCACTCTTTCCTAAATTATGAACATAATGCGGTCAGCGGTTTTGTAACTAATTTTTGTTTTCTTTAACAGAGAAGGGTGCGCATGCCTTCTACAGCAGGCATTTCTAGAAAGGTCGGTTCTGTTTTGTACATGCTCTGACAAGATCTACAAAAAAAAATTAACATGGAGTTGTTTAAATACATGCATTAGAACTTTGGATTTATGGCCTAACATTTGGAGAAGTTAATAGAAATTAAAGAAAATACACTGATTATTTGCAAAGGTTTTTGTCACTTTTTCGCTTGTGTCAACAGTGGGATTCATGTAAGAGAACTGGAACCTAGTTTGGCTTAGAGATGTTTATGTCCCGTGCAACTCACCTCTTAAGCTAGAGGAGCTGTGCTTGTCTCACAGGCTTAAGAATTCAGAGGTCTGAGCTCGCATGTAAGGTCTTTCTTGACAAAAAACTTTTCTTTAAAAGGCCCTTACTTTCTCAAATGAGGTCATGTTCTAGGAGTCTTTAATGCACTCCCATTTTGCCTTTAACCTCGAGGCAGAGGACTTGGCAATACGATTTTTTTTATTTAAACATGGTCTTTCAGTATGACTACACTCACCGCAGCAGGCCAGGATACCATTCTCATGAGCAGCATTTCTGCTTTTGCAGCAAATTTCACATGAGCCAGAAAAAACCCCAACCCCAAACCCAATCAGGGTCTCTATATAACTCATCTGAAAGGATTACTGGAGGTCTGCTACTTCTACTTACCTTCGGCATCTATTCAAAAACACAGTTCCAGGAAAAACATGGGCTGGACACCTTTGGCCGGCTTTTTCTTAAGTGAGGACAGAACGATTTATGGGCTGACAGACAAATGCTAGTCAAATATTGTCAAGCTAGATGTGATGTATTTTCTTTTTTCACCTCTCGCTCTTTCTTCCAGGCTGACCTTCAGGTTGACAAAGAGAGACACAATTTCTTTGAGTCCTCCCTCGAGTATGTGTACCAGATCCAGGAGGTGCAAGAAAGCAAGAAATTCAGTATTGTTGAACCGGTAGGAGCTTCCTTTTCTTTCAGGCCTTGTTGTTTGATGCTCAGATATGCTGACTGGCTGACAGTCACAGGAAGGGATTAGTTACCAGGGTGGGGGTGGCCCGGAGTACCGAGCGCTCGGAGAGACTCAGCCTTAGGACAACCTGCCTGCATTATCTGCCCACCCGTGTGGCACACGGTGT
>JANZYA010000029.1:15233695-15243743 GCA_027575145.1 Gyps rueppelli | reverse complement strand
GCTGGGACCATGTGGTCCCTAACGCATGCAACTCTCTTCTCCCAAGTTTTGTCAGATGTATGAGTAATTCATGTCTTTGTCTTTCAGACAGAAGAGGTGTTTCCACAGTGAAAGTCATGTAAGCATCTAAAATTTTAGCATTATTTTCTGCCAGACGACTGATCACGGACTTTTCTCCTTTTTAAATATAGAAAATTAAATATTGTTATAGAAGCAATCCCATCAAGGCACCCATATTTGATGCAATTAATTACAAACCTCCACTGAATTTGTATTAAAATAAAAGTGTTGTTTTAACTGCTTCAAATATTATTTATCTTCTACAGTAGGAAGAAAATAGCAGTATCAGAATCAGTATCAAAGCAGTATCAGAACCCCCACTTGGGCTAACTGTTGAAAGTGCACACAAGTTTATTTCTTTTTAAAGCTGCAGATATACAGTTCACATAAACACAAAAATTAAAGCAGTCCAGAAACTCTTCATCAAAATTAAACTCTTTGTTAAAGGCAAACAAGCACCTTTAAACAAACTGGCAGCTTTGGCACATCCATACACTCGGCAGCTGAGTTCCATGCTGCATGATGTATGGCTATTTTTGTCTGCGTGCACAGAACAAAGGGGAGATTTAACTCACTACACACAAAAATAGGACAACATATATTAATAATGAATGTTAATCTAGTCACAGTCAGAAAACCACAGAAATAACCCACTCTACTCTGACCAATATCCCACTTTCAACACCTTCTAAATCAAACAGGATACAAGAGCTTAGATGTACATACAGGGCAGAAGTACTTTTGACATCCTGCCCTTCAGAGCACACAGACCACTGAACACGTCAGCCTCCCCAGATCAAAACCAAATCCCAAATCTTTCCTAACCAGACAGTTTTCACCCAGAATGTGAAATTCCCTAGGGATCTTTCAAGCCAGTTTCCACCAGGCAGACCCACCAGCACAGACACTTCAGAGGAGGAGACATGGAGTACACCTAGCATGTCGCTCCCTCCCTAACAGAATAATACCTGAGAGGAGAGGCATGACATCTAACTGCAGTGAAGCAATGCCATATTTCTCTGCCACAGTAGTATCAATGTTTCTTTTAGGACCAGAACCTCTTCTACCTGTTGATGGAAGGAAGGCAGGGTTGGACTGAGTAGGAAGGAAGAAACATTTTGTTGCAATTAATCAAAGAAATAATTTTAAATTTACTGCAGTAGGTGGCATAATTCAGTATCGTCCTTAGAAAAAGACATTGATTATACATTTTGACACCAACTTAGGCTAGTATTTCAATATGCTCAAATTTCCATTGCACAGTCCACTACAATACATATAGAATCCTAGGTTTAAAAAAAGAATTTTATTAAATTGTTGCTCGTATAAAGGCAACTTTCAGAAATTAAAATTTTTGTGCAAATGTAGAAAGTAAAAAAGAGTGTAAGCCTAGAAAGTGAAATATAAAGCCATAAAAAAAATCTAAAAAATATTTTAAGGAACTTTTTATAAAGATATAAAAACTAATAATAAAATCTTTTCAGCATCAAAAGCAGGCAGTCTGCCAAAGACTCTGTAGGACCAATAGATGATTGAGGAGCTGTAAAAGAAGATAAGGCCAAAGCTGAACAGTTAAATTAATTCTTCATATTGGTGTTCTCTATAGATGAGATTAGACTGGTTTCCACATAGGAACCTTTTTTATAGAGGGAGAATTGTAGGAATTACCTGCAATTGGTCTCTCAGTCAAAAAATTCTTAGAACAAATCAATAAAATTAATAGTAACAAATCAATAAAATGAATAGTAACAAATCACCACAACGACATGATATTCACCTACGAGTCAAAGAAAGTCAAATATGAAATTGCTAGATGATTAATACTACTGAAAGTGATCTCAGTGCTGAGAGAACCAATAGTAACAAAAGTAAGCCAGTTCTATTGGCAGGTTTCAGCTGGACTAGAAGAAAATATGCATGAGTAAATCTGACTTCTTTATCAGGAAAAAAAAAGGAAACTAAAGTTTAAAAATTAGTAGACCTACAGATAAATATGATATAATAAGAAAAGTTAACTCAGCTTTTGTAGTGTATTATTGTGCCTCACAAACCTATTGGACCTCTTTGAAAAATTCAAGAGCATAGTTGCATGGGAGATGTGCCTGACATAATGTACTTGAATTTTAAGAAAGCTTTTAACAACGATCCTCACCAAGGGATCTTATAGACAGTAAGTTACTTGGAATAATAGGAAAAATATTCCCTAAGATTCTTGATTTTTTTAATTGATAAGAAATAATGAATAATAATTTTTAAAAAAATTTCTTCTGTGAAAGGAGTTTTCCAGAAAAGCCCAACAAGGATGTGGATATCTCTTCTATTCACAGTTTATATGCAGGATCTGGGGATACTAATGAAGAGGTGACGAATTTTGCTGACAATGTTAAATTATTTAGGGTTATGAAAACAAAAGCGAGGTGCAACAAGTTACAGAAGGTTATCATAATAATAAGTGTCTGGACAAGAAAACATCTAACAAATATCAACATCCATTAATACAAAACAACTCTTACTATGATGAGTCTAAATTGGCTATGTCCACTCAAAACAGAGTTTGAATACATCTAATAAAATCGGTGTTTACTAATGGTGTTGTAAACAAGGAACAAAAGTTCTCCCTAAACTTTCATGGATGGATCTACTTTACTTGGTCAGAGTGACACAGCTCAAAACTTGATGTCCCTTTTGGTGAGGTAGTGGAAATCACTGGATGCCATGCTAAACTTCTATACATATACACCCACTTCATACGCAGCTTATAACCAAAGTATATAAGAAAACAACAGTATATGACCAAAGAAAACTATAATTTGTATGGAAGTGGATGGGGAAGAATAAATATCAGATAAAATAAAAGTTATTCCCATAAGCAAGGATTCCCGCTGTTTCATGACAGAATGAACAAAACAGTGATGGAAATTAATGGAAACACTTTGATATGGAGGTAGAGGCTAGGAGATGTATGTCACACAGGAAATTAAGTGAAAGACTTCTCCGAGTTATTCGCAATGATGAACAGGCAAATACAATGATAAGAGAAATAAAAAATAAACTTTCAAATGGGAGAAACATTCTGTAGGACAAAAAAGGAAGTCCTTCTGTAGAATTCAGTACAATACAGAAAGAAGTAAACAAGCACTTTTATTGGGTCTCAGTGCTTGTAAAACCAGCTTAACAGCAATGAAAGTAGATACTTAAAGGAAATAAACCCCAACTGTTTCTTTACTTAATTTAACCAAGTGAGATTATGAGGGAGTAAATATTAGATGCTATTTCTAGAGTCTCCTTTTCCATTTTTCATCTAAAATCATGCAGGCCACATTCCAGTCTCAGAAATACCGCTAGAACACATGAACTGAAAAACTGACATTGATTTCAATAGAGCCAATCCAGATTTATACTTACATAACTCAGAGCAAAATCTATCCCAGTATACTACATATTGTCTGATGGAGAATCAGAACTTCATCTGTACATGAATGACTTTCTATAACATTGCATTCTTTTTAAGGAGTACTTAAAATCAGTAATCAATGCAATAACACTTACTAGTGTAAGATCAGAAGCTGTCCGTATTCACCCTAAGAAAAAAAAAACCAAGTGAACAACAATTAATTCGAGATGGTAATCTTGGATTCTTCTGGTGTCATGGAGACCAGCATTTGTCCCACAGCAATTGGCAAAACGTCTTTTACTAGAAATGTGACTTTTTGCTCCTAGAGCACTGTGACCCATATTCACAAAGGCATTTAGGAATTATTAAAATCTACTGAATCTAGACTTAGAAATACCTTGTGAGTCTGAGCCTTAATGTGTTTTCTCTCATCAGTTTAATTTCAGTTTTCCCAGCTCTTGCAATTCTTGTTCTTACTTTTTTGTGGACAAAGATAAAGCTAAGTGATGTTTAGTCCTCTTGATTTTCAAGACAAAAAGGCCAAAATGGTGGCTGCAGTTTCAACAGTGACAACGGCTTTGATTTCTGTCCAAGGCTATTGACCACAAGCTTCATCTTGACATTTATCTCATTTGTTGAAAACAGATCCCTCTGAATTGATTTAATAAAAGCTTCAAGTGCCAAGTTTCCTGCTTGGAGCAATTGTTTTAAACAGTGAATGAAGGTATTTCAGTACCCTTCCCCCTTTTTTTGTTCCAGCTCCACAAAACCACCATTTTTTTTACTTTCAAATGTTCACTCTTTTCATTATTTCTTAAAAATTTTCAAGCTTGACAATGAGATTGTGGCTACTTTTGGTTTTGCCCTAAATCCTGTCAATTCCTTCTCCTGCCAAATCAATAAGCAAGCAAAGATGGGAAAGAATTAATACCAAACTTTGTTGGAGGTACTTAGCTTTTTGGCGGTGTGCATGTTCAAACACATTAAAAGCAAACAGAACATTTGCTTGTACACATTTGCAAAAAGCTATCAAGTTTTATGACAATAAGAAGGCAGCTGCTTAACTACTCCCCTGGTGTTCCAGATAGGATTTCAGAGTGCTAGGACTGACTCACATGTCATTTGGCACATTTTGTAGAGGGACAGCGTACTTTATTTTTCACCAGGAGGGAGAAGAAGCATTGCAGCACTGAGAACAGCAACGTTGCTCATGGATCTGGGTACATGTAGAATTCCTCAAACAGTAGGATTTAAAACCTCCCTTCTTCCTCTGGCTACTATTATTATTGGAGTTGTTATTAGTATTGTACTAGTTTAATTTAATTACATTGGGTGTATTATTGCATTCTGACAAAGAAGTCCTCTGGTGTTATTGTCTTCTATGGTCTTAAAATCTTGGGAAAAGCACAAAGAAAACTTTTCAGATATAAAAACTAAATTCCGGAAGCTTGGAGAGCTTTGAATTTCAGTAGTAGTCCTCCCTCCCCTTCCCAGCAATCCAATTCTTTTCTCTTAACTGGAACAACCCCTAAGCTTCCCATGGTGCTGCTATCTGGAGCCCACGTAAAACTCATTGGTGGCAGGGATGGCATAAATGGTCTTTTTTCCCATCTTCATGTTGTTGGGAGAAATCACGCAAATGATGGCTCCTTGATTTTGAGAGTATGACAGGCAATCTTTAACCAGGTGCTTATTTTGTGTTATGTGTATATGAGTTAATTCCTCCCTGGTACCCAAAGAAATCAAATGCTCTCCTTTGTATTATATTTTTCTAATTCAGAACAATTTACTCCTGAGGATTTACAGTGGGTCACTATATCTGGGTGTGCAGTAGCTCAGTAGAAGCAAGATAAGTCGAAGTACAAAAGCTTTATGTCTGTATTTCAAAGCTGAAGGAAGAGACAAGGTGCGTGGATTGGGCTGCACATTGCAGAGAAATCATTTTGTAATGTTTCAGATTCAGTCGCAAGAGGAGGGAAAGGAAGAATCTATTTCTCTAGCAAAGCAGGAGTCCTCTGCTTGTGTTTATCAACATTTAAAACACATCTCTAAGTGTAATTTCCAGCATGCCAAATGAAATTCCTACCAATCACTCACTTTGTTGCTATTAGTGCTGTTAATAATGTAATTTATTCAACTTAAAGGCTCCAACAGAAATATATAATAGGGAAGATATAAAAACTGTTCCCTGGAAAGATACATACAGTAAAAATTGGCTAATTATACAGGAGCTGATTCATAAAACTGGAGACACCAAAAGCTAGTCTTCGTGAACTGGCTGCCTCAATTGAACCTTGCAGGATTTCTACGCGCAAGCTTGTCATGCTCAGAAGTGAGCTACTGGTTCAGAGACACCAATAACCGAATGGCTTAGAGGTCCCCTGGGAGAGGGACACACAACACATGCCGATGGGTTACAACTCTCCAGTTCTTTCCTCCAGGTGCCCTTAATTGCCATCTTTCCTGCAGTCATGTGATTTTGCCCAGTTCAATCCCACTGGATAAAATCGTGCGTGATCTGCAGATCGAACGTCACAGTGTCACTGATGAGCTTTGTCTGTATAATCCTGTTTAATCCAAGAAGCTCAGGAAATTACATTGGATTATTTGTATGTGATAGGAAGGACCTCAGAAGGTTTAAAGCCATGTGATTATTTACACTTCTTGAGGCAAAACTAGGCATCGACTCTTCCCATGTCTTCGGTTTTGGTTGCTAATTATAAAGCTCATTACAGTGACAGACTCATTTTGTACTTGTGGACTCTTGAACATTAGGCCCTCAACATATTTCCCAATTATTTATCACTGCTGCTAACATCTGCTCTTCTACCCTTTGTGTTTATTTAAAATGTGTTCTTCAGCCACTGAAATAGCTCTGTTTGGACCTCCTATAGGGAGGCATATGAGCTATGTTGCAGCCCGTAGGTTTTATCTGAGCTCTGAAGCGGTCAGCACTGGGAGAGTTGAAGGAGAGTGAAATTTTGCAGCATTAAGGATCTCTGTATGTGGACACTTACTGGAAGAAAATCAGCATTTTATGTGTCCTGTGGCTCATCTATCACTAGTAATTCATTCTACAATGCATTAACTGACGTAAGTCTATTCTTATTGTACAAGAGACAATGCTTCTTTCTTGCCTTTGCTTCCCTATAGTGTGTCAAGGACCTTAACTTGTTCTTATTGGATTTTTATTTTCTCTTGTTTAGAAACTGAGTGTTTAAGGGCTAGTTTTCACAGCAGCAGAGCATATGCAGCAATAAACATCTTCTCCAGTTGATTAAGCACCATAGCTGAGTTGTTCAGCTTCCACAGAAGCTTTTTATTGAAAGTATCCTCCAACTCTGAGGATCTCTTTAATTATATTGCATGAGAAGAAGCAGAAACAATAAACTAGAACATTAGAAAAAATTAAAAGATGCAATTTTCCTTCCCTGAGAGGAAGTTTTGAGTGAAGGTCAGAGTAGATTGTAGGTGTTTGTGTAGCTGGGAAGTATTCTTGAAAGCCCATTTCCCAGTATGTATTTCTTTTCAGAGGCTGCAGAAGACATTAAGGATAGGATAGGCCATTTCGACTGATCTTCTGAGGCCAGATTGTGAAGTTATTGTGAATCATGCTGGTGATTTCAGAGAAACATATTGCGCAAGCTCACTATTTGTCAGTGCAAATGACGTGTTCCCAGCTTGACCAGTGGAGAGTCTAGCCTTGACAGGGTGACACTAATGGAAGTAGCTTGCTTAGATTTACTTCCTACCCGCTCTGAAAGATGTGAAAACATTAATTTCTATTACTGCCATTCTGAACCTTTTCACTAGCTGCAGATATCAGTCTGGATATTTGTCTTTCCTACCATTTGTTTGAGAGAGGCAGTAAATAACTGTATTTCTTTATTGCTTAGTGCATTTTTATGAAATGTGAAACACTCGGGAACATCTGATGTCATACAGTCAGCTTCTAATTCAATTAATCTTCCTGTGTTTTTCTATTTCTTGCACTGAGTTTTTCATTGATACTGTATTCTAATACAAGACCTTTAAAACTGACTGACTACAGGGGATACTGTGGCGTGATACCTGAACTCAGGTCCCTCTTAAATTTAGTTTTGTGGTTACTTACTAGCAGCCGTCACACTGTTTTCTTCTCCCTGATCATGGCCAAACTCTCTCTGACATTAACAGGAATGATGGGTATATAGGGAAAGATAAATGGTGTTGACCTCAGGCTGAGCAGGTGATGTTAGCTGACAGATCAGGAGGCATATATATGTGATCTAGTACCTTTTAAAAATGAAATATTTCTCTTTATTATGTCTGGAAATTAGTCTAAACTTCCCCTTATCCATACAGTCTATAACAGAGTTTCCAAAGTTTTCACATTTGACTGACATGAAACAGTATAAAGGCAAAGGATTTGGACTCTTGTATGACTCATGCATGAGCTTAACCAGAAAATGAGTGCCTGTGTCTTAACAGGTTTTAGTGCAAGAGGGTTGGCATAGCTCTAAGAATGTGCTTGTTCCCTTTTTAAAGCAATCTTCAAACTTGGAATCTTTTTCAGTGGCATTTAAAGAAGAATAAAAATGCTTGTCTTCTTAGAGCTATGGCAGTTTAGTTACAAATGAGTTCCCTGAATGGAAAGGTAAAAATGGCAAAAACTATTTGAGTTGTAGCAGTGAGAATATATGTTCAAATGCTCTAGGTTCCGAGATGGACAATTCACAATCAATTTTTAGATACTGGATGTCTAGCAACCTTATTATGTCTTAACAGCTGTAAGAAGAAAGACACTTTTTTTCACTAAGAATGAATTACTGAGCGTTAAGTAGCAAAAGTAAAATATCCTATGTCCTATGAAGCAAACTTGACCTGAAAAGTTTTCTAGTAAGAAACTGTAATGAGAGACTTATTTTCAGGAATCTCAGAGCACAAATGTGGTGCAAACCTCACTAATTTATCTTGAATACCACAGATCTCCATTCTGGTTGTGGATCAAATTCATTCTCTGAGGGTGAAATTCAGTTGTGGTAACACGTTAAGGTATCCATTTACCCAATTAAAGTCTTTTATAATGATTGAAGAGGTACAGAGCACAGGTACAGGGAATGTTTATAACTTCCCTAGATACCTGCTGAAGCTGTGCAGTGAAAATTTCTCAGCGTTGTAGGTTAGAGATGAAAATTATCTATTTTTTGTTTGGATATATCGTCACCTGTTGCTTGGAAGTCACACTTGATAACATAAACACATATAAGTTTTGCCTGTCCACTTTCAAATGCCATTAGTTTTCAAAAGGCATGGATCAAAAAGCTTAGCAGAAATCAGATGGCAGCACACAAGTCCTTTTTGGAGCTCATGATATCTCTCAGATTTCATGGCCTGTCTTGTTGCTTCTCCTGACCATCTTTGCGGCTCCTCCCAAAGGTCTAAGAGCTAGCAGTGTGGTCTGAAGCTTTTGCAGCTCACCTCCCTTGAGCTTGTAGACATTATTTCAAGTACATTTTTTAATATATGTTGTGTTGCTTTATTTTTAAAAAGTAATTTCTTAAAGAGGTAATTTGATCCTAAAAAATGAAGTACCTCAAACTTTCAATTCATACTCAAATTGAGTCAAAGCCTTTCTGAAAACTCTAAAGAGACTGACTCACAAATTCTCCCCCCAACACACATGTAGTCCCCTGCCCTTCCCAGCTTTTTCTCTTTTAGTGACATTCAAAAGGAAAGAAAATCTATTATCACAGAATTTCAGTCTAATGCTAGAAATGCTGAAAATCGTAACAGCTTCCTCTTGTGAGATTTCCCACCAGATTCACAGTGTAAAAAGACTGTGAATAAGGAAATATAGACCCCATTACTCTCTGAAGCTCACTCTTAGGTTATACTATGTAGAATATTCATTTATTTTATTAATGCTACATTTTTGTTGCAGATACTGTGCTAGATGCATGTCACTGCTTTTGCAAAGAGATTTGTAAACGATCCTTAATGTTAAGAGACACACCTCAACTTGAATAAACATAGTATTCTCAGTTTCCATCAATTTTAATTGACTTGATGTTTGTTCAGTTGCTACTGGAAACAGTGGACAACATGCAGGAGTAAAAAATGCAAAACAGTACTGAGATATGGCACATACTGCATCATCCAGTCAGCAAAAGAATAAAAAAGCAATCATGATTAGCCATTATGTATATTAGATTTTGCCATTGGAATACTTTAAGTATTTTTTTAGCAGAAAATTTAAATACATAATTGGATTTATTAACTTGCCTGTTTTAGTTCTGGTGTCCTACTCATTTACTATCTTGCCTAGCATAATTAGAACCAACACTAAGAAACAGTTGAACAACTTACGTGTAAAATATGATACACAGCTCTCCAGGCCAAATGTAACAACACTGAGTAGAGTCAGTAGGTAAAGTGGGAGAAATTAGCTATTTAGAAAATAAGAATTCCACTTCCTCAAAAGTGATAACAGATACCTTTAAGCAAAGTTATATTAATATTTTTATGGTGTTCTATATTCAAATAACATTTGTCAGTCCCCAGCTAAATGAAATGTCAATCTAAGATCTACTCATCTTCATCTTTCTATAAAGT
>JANZYA010000029.1:12995316-13006874 GCA_027575145.1 Gyps rueppelli | reverse complement strand
AGATTATGAATAAAATCTTAAATTACTAACGTACATCAGACTTCAGAATAATAGACAGGAGGAGGCAAGGTTCAGGCAGGGTCCTGTGCTGTCAACGCAGAGACTTTTCAAAGTGCGGTGAAGTGGGAGCCTTGTCCTCACCGCATACGGTAAGTGTCAGCAGGATGGGAGGGTCTTCAAATAACATAAGCAAGCAATGTACCCCAGAGGTGATAAATATTCAAGGTCTTTCCCCCCTGCAAGCCAGCTCTCTGCTTCAGATGTACAAAGCACTGCCAGCCCTGATAATGGCATGGACGAAACTCCAGGCTCCTGCTGCCTACAAAGGAGAAAGTGATAAATAGTCACGTACCCACAGCGTCCGTGCCCCGAGACGCACGAGTCAACAGAAAAACCTTCATATTTGAATGCCTGAAAGTTCAATACTGACCACATTGATATATCCAGATGAAACAAACTGGATAATAGTTTCACATACACTAGACTGGTATGACTGATCTGAAGTGAAGGCTACTGTTAAGCTGAAGGCTGCCAGGACATCGCGAGGTTTATGTTGTGCTTTCATGGAAGTCACCCAAGAATGTACCACGGCACGCTCACAGTTCATGTTGTAAAAAGATATTCTTACTTAATGCATTGACTGTTAATAACAAAGATACAAAAAGCCATTTGTAATAACATCACAAATGGAATGTAAATACTTACAGAAATGCAGAGATTAATTTTTTTCTTATTTGCTGAGATACACTGGAGGCTTAATGGGTGTACACTGCATTTCTAAAGCAAGTCCTTTTCCTTAGGTATTAAAAGGACTTTATGAATACTCATGTGTATACACAGACAGTGCACACAAGTGTGAAAATGTTTTTCTACTGGTACATGAATGCTACTTCTTTGCTACAGCTGTGTGGGAGCTGGTTATAGTCAACTTACCTCTGAAAAGCAATGTTTAAGTGTCACTGCCAAATATCACTATAATAAAAACGTGCTTATTCCTGCAGTGCCCGTGCCAAAAGGGCACCGCGGGCGGTGGGGGGACCCCCACGCGCTGGGCTGCAGTCTGAGCTCTGGGTGCTCCCTCTACCCCGCGCCAGCTCTGTTCGTTAGTTAAAACAAATCTATGCAAATCACAGGGCAGAAGAGCTCATGGTTATTGGTTTGCACTATTACAACCTTGAATTCAGCAGTTCTGTGATGATGATGGATCTGGAACCTTTTTTTAACAAAAGAGGTTAGTCACAGTCTCTTACCTTGTTGCAAGGAATTGGACAAAGTATTACCTACTGCTCTGGAGAATTTGCCCGTCCTTGGCAACAGCTTCACAGCTACCATTTGGATATGGTTGCAGTTTACAGTCATTGTTTTCTCTCAAAGTTGGCACAGCATTGTTTTCATGAAATGATGACAGCTTCTGGGACTCTAAATCAAGCTGAGACTTTTATTATATCTGTATCCTTAAGTGTTTGCAAAACCTCAGTAATTTTGATGTCGGTTTCCAAAAATAAAATTTTTGTTTACATTGTTCTGCTGCTACATAAGATGTCAGCATCTGATAGCCTCTATATTGTTGGCACCATTCTGTAACCTAACAGCATAACTGGGCGGAAAAACAAACAAACAAAAAAAACCCAAAAAACCAATCTGACTCTGCAGTCTGTTAGAGTAGTCCTTTACTGTGTTTATATGGTTCTCCATGAGGAAAACTAGTGTTTATGTCTCTAAACTGAAACTTTGATGCAGAAAGCTTGATGCCATGCCTGCTGATCTGTAGCTATTGCCAGAATTATTGTCAGATATGCTGTATTAGCAAGACTATTTGATTATGTGGTTGCCTGTGTTTAGCTAGAGTATTTTTATAAGGCTGTCCCTGTACGGTGGGAATCACTATGTAGGACAATGTAGTTTGGGGAGTTGTTTTCCTTCTCTGTCATATAAGTCAAATTGTTACTGTTTTGCCTAAGAGGATGACTGTGTTGTTGTGTGTTCCCTCCCCCTCATCACAAGTATGGCCTCTTTTCTAGACTTGATCTGGAGATAGTTTGGGTTTCATTAATTTGTACTTGAGTTATATGCTGCTATTCTTCAGTCACATCTTCTGTGATAGACCTTTCCAAAGGAGTATCTCAGTTGCATCCAGCACTGGCTTCTCTTAGGATGGCTTCAGAATGGCTTTTTCTTGCTCATACTGAACTACCCTGGAGTTGTCAGGCATCACACTTACCCATAAGCCTTTGCATCAATCACCAGCAAGTGCCTTCTAGCTTTTCCCTGGTTTGCTTGCCACATTCCCAGCCCTACAATAGAAGTCGTAGATAAGAGAGAGACCTACTGCCTTTCACTGACCATAGCCATCCTCCTACATCAACATATTGTAATAGCTCGTGGCTATCAAGATTGCAGGACAAGAGAAAAAAAATGGGAAACTTGATACTGGACAGAACCAGGGAATATAAGACCATAATTGCATGAGAAAGCATCACTATGTTTATCTCTGAGTCTATAATCCTGTGATTGGTGTGAAGAACAACAACTGTATTTCAGCTGCTTTCTAATACTTGGAGAGTATAGCTAGCTAACTGGAGTCTGCCACCAGCAAACTGACACCACTGTGCTTTGACAGTTTTTTGACATATATTTGCAGCATCTCTTGAGACCATGAAATCATCCAGAATGTGGGCTGTCAGTGGTAGATTTTCAATTTTGGGGTGTGGGATCTGTATTATGAACTGAAAAGACATGGAGAAGCAGCACAAAAGTTTCTGGACTGCATCAGACTCTGGAAGCTATTCATGTGTGATTCTTAATACTTTATGGCATAATAGCTAGGTGCTGGTAGGTCTGCCAAGATCACTGACTCATGGAGGTCTGTGAAGCTGTATCTCCACTAGTCTCTGGGTTTATTGCCATCCAAAACATCCTGGACAGCACTGTGTTCTAGATTCAGTGTTTGCTGAAGCCATAGATGGGCATGCAGTCCCAACTACTACATGCAATATTAAGGTCTTACCAACCAGCAGTGGGTCAGAGAGACCAGGTGTATTAATGATGGATGTATTCTGGGACACCAGTGCCTGCCCAAATGGTTTGTTAGTCAAAAATAAGACGTTGACAGTTAAAATACAGAAATGCAAACAAAATCTGCAAGCTATTCTTGTATTCTAAAGTATTTCTTTTCAAATTGATGTCTGACACTTAGAAACTTACAGTCATGATCCTGAGCTCCACCGGGCATGTTTACACAGTCAAATAACGAAATCAATCACCACTAAGGGATTCCCTGGCTGAAAGAAATTCCCAGGTAACGTGAGGACCCTTTATTCCTTTACAAATACGTTGCAGCCTATCAGGGCTGGCAGTGCCTGGCAGATAGCTGACCCTTTTGTGAGACGTCCCTACTGCAGCTTTGAATGACACAGTTGGCCAAGTTGCTGAAACTCATATATTTCCTTTGAAGCTGCCCCATTGTGGAGACTAACAACCTTACTGGATTGATCCCTATCTGCTGCACGGGTCAGCTAGCAGGTCGGTTTGAAGGACAGCTCGTTGGGGCTGCAATGTCATGTGTGGAGTGTTATCAAAACGCTGCTTTTCCAATCTGTTTGAGTTTGGTTTGTTTGCCGTGGAGTTCTCGCAGCAAAGCTAAACATTGCTTGCGATGTGACTTAAACACAGAGCTGCAAGAGAGGAGCAGAGCCCTGGGGGGGCAGAGAGGAGCGCAGCCAACAAGCACCAGTAGAAAGTGCAGCTGTCACAGAAGAGAGAGAAGTTAAAAAGGGAAGGGGAAAAAAAGCCTTGACTGTCCCTCAGGGGCAGGGGCTGCTGTCGTTCCAAATGCCGACAGCTTTCCAAACTAAACCAAAGCTATAAAATATGAAATATAATGAACAAAAGTTGGCATCCACCCATGTGTAGCTGTCAACCTAATAAAAATAAAACTAACTGGCAGCTGGCACATAGGTGCTGGGAGATGCCAGCTTTGGACTCCTGCAGAATAGGTCTTGCCTTTGCCTTCTACTTCTGGGTGTTTGCTAGATTTTAAAATGTGTACCAGAGGGTGAGGAAAGAGGCACCTCCATGCCTAGGCAGACCTTGGTCATCAAAATGAGCATCTCCAAACTATGTGTCCCTTTACACTCTCCTACATAGAGAGGACAAACAGAAAGAGAGTGGTGGAGGCTGGATGTTACCCCGTTTTGGTTCCACTTCCCCTGTCATTTATTTGTTAAGCACTGGTCTAAGCTGTTGAGCTGGCCACTGTAAGTGGAACTGACTTGCTTTTGATGTGGATGATTAGCAGATTTGGTGGCACAAAGCTGGCAAAGGGCAGAACTCCAGATCAGGACTCATCAATTTTCTAAAGCAAATATTAAAAAAAAAGAAAAAAATTATTTACTAGACCATCTAAGAATCAATCAGAAGTGGGATTTGTGGGGGAAAGGGAGTGACAGTCTTTCCCTATACCAGTGCTGGGGCAAATGTATGTTCTTTCTATATTAATAATTAATTCCAGACAATTAGAGAGGTAGGTAGGTCAAAGCAGCTGATCATGACACCCCTACATCTCCACTCTGTGAGAGTCAGTGATTTTACTCTGGATTAAATTTAGATTGGATTGGGTGTCCTCACGTCGCATGCGGTTCAAAGAGGCCTGAAGGACCAGGCACTGATTTGGACTTCATGTTCCACAAGAAGTTGGGGCACATTTGGCATTCACCTGGACTGGAGCATCTCATGTAGTTTCCTCCAAAAGGGATCCCATTCAGGTGTGGAGGAACCACTTTGTGACTGAAAGCAATGCATGGTAGATGGGGATGTGCGAAGGATTCACTTCGGAGCTGCACTGCTGCACCAAGCTGAAACACTGGCATAGACACAATCAGAGTGCAGCACAATGCTCTAAGCAAAGAATGTTTTTAAGAGCAGAATGTGTCATTTGGGAAGCAATCAGGTTGCAATGCTCTGGGTTTTTTAGCCTGTGCTCACTGGGGAGTCTGGATCCCCAGCTCTGGCTGAGAGGCAGACTGCTTTCCAAGTCAACACTAGCAGACTAAGGTACCATGTGTGGGAGGAATCGTGGCAAATCCAGGCCTTTAATTCCAATGTAATCCTAAGATATTATACCTGCTTTGTGCCCCCACACTCCAGGAATAAATAGCTATCTGCAATTTTTTTACTTTTTCTCTGAAAACTGCTCCTCATGACAAAAGAATCTACCTTGAGTGTGTCTCACTCCTCACAGACAAATTGCTTGGTGGAATCTCCTGTGAATCTCCCCCTCTGTAGGTTGGAAAGTATTTGTTCATTTTTATGAAGGGCAGCCTCTCGATATTTAGTGCAAACAGACCATCCCTCAGGCACCTGACATTCATGGCAAACAGACAAGTCTTTCGGTAAATGACAGTGCCCCTGTAGAGTGGAGAAAGCAGTTGGTTACAGACATTCAAGGGCAGAGAGTGAAGATTTCCATTGCAGGGACAACACATTTGTGGCTGAGTACAGCCTCCTTTGCTTATCTGCCAGCAGACTTGACCATGCTTTAAGGGTCTGGGACTTGCTTGTGTTTTTAACAAAACATGTTCCTTCTTATCTGCAGTGAATTTGCCAACCATCCCCTCCTAGCTTTCACTGGCACTGAACCAATCTATACCACTCATCCCGCTGGCTCACGGGCTCTCACGGTGATAGAGGCAACCTGCTTCCCATCAGAAAGGTTGACTTAATACTGTGCCCTTCAGTTGTATAGATCATCACAGAAAAAGTAAAACCAATTCTCTGTTGAGAGAGTTTGAGAGGATGCCCTGTTGTCTAAACTTTCTGATATTACCACTTCAAGTGGAAAGAGACAATAGTTCACACGGGAAGAATGCAAATGTGCATGAAGGTTAAGATTTGTGCACCAGCAGTGTCTGTTTTCCATAATCACCGAGCCTCCAAGGAGAAGAACCTGAGCCGTCGGCTTCTGAGCCCCTCTCAGAGGGATACAGTTTCTTACAGAAATTCATCTGACATCTCCAGTATTACAGTCTCTCCCCCATAAAAAATAAATTCCTTATTCCATCATTAAGTCCTCAAAGCGCAACAAATGAGGCTACTGTGTTTTGGTCTAGCCAAGTACAGAATTTGGAGACCTCCAACTCTTGTGTCAGTTCAAGCTCTTCAAGGGGCTGAAGAGCTAACAAGCACTGGGTATGTGCTACTTGCCTTCTTGCCATGCTCACTAGTAGCTGGTTGGATGTGGATGTTAAGCAGCAGGCTACGCGCTGCCTTGTTATCATTTTTGGTCCTTCCAGGGAAGCAAATGCTACTATTTGTCATAATGTGACAAGTCCAGTTTCTGGAGATGAAAACCATTAACTCAGCAAAAATGTCTTAACAAAGAAATAGCTGCAATAATTTTGGAAAATACCAAAAAAAGATGTCATTTCCTCAGGCAGTGGTTTTTGGTTGAAAGGGGGGAAACCAAACCAAAAAAAGAGTCAAATAATTCATACTCAAAATGGTTTGTGTCATTCCAAATGAAACATGTACGTAAGAGAGAACTGAGTCAGCTTTAAGTCAAACTCAAAACCTATCATTTGTACAAGTTTGGAATTTGTTTTTCTATATTAAGTTCTTCCAGTCTCTGTTAAACAAAAACAGCTTTTGCCTGAATTTCTTCTGACATCAACTTAGCTGACAGGCAACAGCAAAAAATTTCTCATTCAGACCGATTAAGTCAAAATCCAGACAGTTAGAACAAGTTTTGAATCATATATCATATATATGAAGGTCTCTTTGGAAATGCCAATGAGGGATGTCAGCGAGATTTGGTGCAGAGACTCAGGAAGGCATCCTGCTTTCAGCACCCTGGGAAACACCTTGGGGTGACCATTCAGGGAGCTGCATGCATCAGGTCCTACAAAATTAATCTTAGCAATTAATTTTCCAATGAATGTATGAAATAAAAGTTCTAAGAAACCTCAGAGACATCCGGTAGAGTTACACATCACCTAAACAAGGTTGGCTCTTACAGCCCAAAGGCCTTTCATGGTTGTGCCCCAGCAGCTGACAGCACAGGTACAGGGCAGGCAGCTCAAGCCCTCCTTGGATTTGACATCTGCTTTGGTAAATGTGCAATATGTGGTCTCAGGGCTTTGGTAAATGTGCAATATGTGGTCTCAGGATAAAAACAAAGCCTATTGGCATGTTTGTGATATATAGCTGGCACATGGTTCTGAATCCAGAGGATTTCACAAGGTAAGCAGATACAGCTACAAGTCAATTGCCTTCCTGAGGGAAAAAAGGTGAACAGAAATGAGGAGTCAACATTCCTCAAAACCTTTTAAACTTCAAAGGACAGTCATCTCAGAGAAGCTTAAGGATGCTTCATCTGCAGTCTCAGACACCAAGAATTCACAACAAGCTGAAGCCCAGCCAGATTCCCTCAAAGAGAAGAGAGACAGGGAGGAGAGAGGCAGCTCTTCCGACGCGCTTTGAAACTTCATTTGCATTCAACAGCAGGAAGTAAACTATGAATATAACTGGGCAGGGAGGAGACCAGCTTTCAGAGCTGGCCTCACCTCCTACAACTCTGATTTGATTTGCAGAAATCCAGGGAGAGTAAGGAAAGCAGGATTTCTCCTAATTGACTATAGAATAACTCATCAGTGCTGTCATCTTGTTTGAGTGAATGGTAGTAGATACTCACTACGACATCTGCTTTGTCTTCCATCCCCTTAATCCTCACCCAGGGGCTCTCAACCACATCATCTCTAACTGTAAAGGCTGTACAGTCAAATCTCTCCCTTACACACAGTGCGACTCCTCCACCTCACCTGCCCTGCCTAGCCCTCCTGAACAGCCTGTAGCCCTCCAACCCAGCACTCCAGTCATGGGACCCATTCCACCAAGTCTTGCTAATACCAATGATATAGCTCTGGGAATTGACCAATCTTTCCAATTCATCCTGTTTGGTTTTCATACTATATGCGGTGGTGTACAAGCATTTCAGATGTGTTCCTAAGCCCTCAGTGTTCTCTCGAGGAGCGTAAATGCTCCCATTAACATTGCCACCCTCAGGTGATGCCATGCCAATCTGTGGCTTAACTTCAGCTGTCCTGATGGTATCCCCTTCCCCCATCAATTCAAGTTTAAAGCCCTCGCAATCAGAATGGCTCTTGATGTGGTTTCCCACAATAGTTGCTCTAGGCTTTCATCTGGTGCAATTTTCACTGAGTGCCATAATGACAGGTTCCACAAAGCCCCCCTCATTCATTTTTAGCTCTACCAAACCAAAACAGAAAAAATCAGAAGAGAAATGACATCCTCCTTACAATAGCAGAGAACAGTCTTTCCTTTTAACAAATGCATGAATTCAAGATAGTTACTTAAAAAATAAGATTAGAAAGAGCTATATATAGTGTTACCCACACAGGTCTCTAAAGGCATTTCTGAAGTCGAATAAATTGCCAGTAAACCCAGACTTGATCTTAAATTAGCTATTGGCATAACCCTCTGAAAGGCTGAGAACTTTCTGCAAGGTGTTCCTGTGAGTATTTATGTATCTACTCTGCAGTTCAGTAGTCATAAAGGTAAGACCTGTGGCACCAAGCATATTGCCAGATGCTCTTGACATGGTGATGTGATTTTATTCACATTAAATCCTTCTGGGGAGAACTTACAGGTTTGGACTGACCTTGAATATAGCATGGGTTACAAGGGGAAAGTCAAGCAGCTTGCTTTCACCATGTTTATTACAAAGCAGGGAGAGTCTCTCTGTTCTTATGTATGACCTGAGGGCACTGAAGGCTCCAGAGGAGCTGGGATTGAAAAATTAACACACTGTTCCTTCTCCGTAAAAATGAGCAAACTGGTATGAAAAAAAAAAGGGTTTCTACAGCCTTACATCTTTTCTCTAATATCCATCACTGTGGCTAGTTTAGGAAAGAGGATAAAGAAAGGAAAATTCAGAGCGATATTTTCCTCACGGTGCAAGGTGTGCCATGAGTCTCGCAGAAGCTGCCTATTCACCACTGTGTTTATTAGCCATCAGTGGACCTTTCTTATACACATTTGTTTCATCTTGGTCCATCCTGTTCGTACTGATGGCAAAACATCCAGAGGCAGGGAGTTCCCCAGCTCCTTTACACAGAATGTGAAAACAAGTACTTCCACTCTGCTTTTAACTTAATGCCTCATGATTTCATTTAGTTCCCTCCAGTTCCGGTATTATGAGAAACAATGAAAAATTATTCAACATTTACCTTCTTTGCCATGCTTCTGTCATGTGTTTCTTTCACTTTCTGTTTTCTAGGCTAAGTTTTAGTGAGTTTAGGCTCTGCCGGTGTAGAAAGAAACCTCTCCATTTTAATCCCTCCTGTTATCTTTTGTATCATTTCTTTTCTTATTTTACTGTATCTTTTTTGAGGTGGAATGACCAGAACAAGGCATGATAATTAAAAGCAGTTTGCATCAGGAATTCATACATCAATATAGCAGTTTCCTGTTTCATTTCTCTTCCTACTAATTCCTAGCATTCAATTTTCCTTTTGACTAAGCACTGAGATGGAGATTTCAAACACCTGTGACTTACAGATCTCTTCCTTCAGTGGTAGAAGTTCATTCAGAGTTCATCATTTGTATGTATAGTTGGGGTTGTTTTTACCATGTGCATTACACAAATTACTGACAATGATTTTTATTTTGCATTTTATCACTCTGCCACTCAGTATTACAAAATGTTTTTGCAGAACACTATGGTAAATTTTAATTTTGGTCACTGAAGCTATTTTTGTGTCTTTTGCATATTTTTTCCTGTAATTGTTCAGTCTCTTTTTCAGACTGTTTAAGAATATGCTCGGTCCCTAAGACAGTTCCATATGGGACTCCCTTGACAAACCTATCCCTTTTTTGAGAAATATTATTTAATGCTGTAATTTGTTACTTATTTTTCAACCGAATACTGATCTACAAGACAAATTCCAAATTTTCCACATAACAGCATAGTTTCTTTAAAAACCATTGTAACAGTTTTTTGGAAATCCAAGATGGGTTAGATGGGAAACCTTCTCCATGTGATTACTGACTCCTTGAAAGAACTCATACCTCTCAAATTTGGGAGGCATAAATTTGGGAGGCATAAATTTGCTCTTCAGATTTTAAATCTTCTCAATTATATTAGGTTTATTTACTAAAAAGCCTGGACTGAAAGCCATATTCACTGCTTTGTGATCTTCTTTAATCTTCTTTAAAGTCTTTTTTTTTTTTTTAATTGTGTTGTCTTTTTTCCCTTCCCTCTGACAGTAGATAGCATAAGAGTAGATGATGGTAAAAGAAACTGTGAAATGTATAATTCAGCAATTTTATATCTGGGCTTCTTTGGACCCCTTAAGTGAATGTCATCTGGTCCTGCTGATTTGGTTTTATACATATTATGAACTGATTACAAAATTCTTTCACCAATGCCAATCTTGCAGAGGAGGTGAGGTAAATCAGGCGGAGTGATTCAAGATGGTTCCCTTTCAAACTGTACTTGTCTCCCAGGGCAGATTTGTCTCCCCTCCAAACCCACACGGGACAGTGAACCTCACATTGCCCGTTCCTGCCTCTCGTACCTAAGAGATGCAATGTAGCCGATGGTAGTGCAAATCAGGTTACCATTTCACATACACCATAAAACCATCATCCACACCATGTGGTGCCAACCTCAGCTTCTCTTACACCACTCTAGCTGATGTCATATTGCTCTTTTTATATCTAAACCTGCTCTTAGCCAGGATTTCTACATAGCAGACTACTGAGGCAGTGTGGCTTGATCCTAGTTCAGCAAACAATATTAATCATAACTATCAATGCAGTTACCAGAGGTATGAATAGAGCGGGAAGGAATCACAGTCATTGGTTATATTTCCCAATTCTCCTTCTACTGAGGGAATATTAGCTACTAAGCTAGTTGGGGAGCACAAATAAGGTGCAAGGCTTGCACCAGATGGCTAGGAAAAGACAAATATGGCTTTGCCAATAATCAAGAGTGACCTCGGTAGTGGGGGAACTAGGCAAGGAAATCTGGGACACAACAGAGTTGGACTAGACAAGTACAGCTGTATTTGAAAAGGGCTGGTTAGGGCTCTTCTGAAGTAATTTTTTCATTTAACTTCAACAGAGTATAAATTAATAGAAATTAAGGAGAGAAATGGCAAAAGCTTAAACATCATATTGTTGTTTGGGTTCCATGTTTAGATCCATCTAATTCAGCTCCTTTCCCCCACCCTCAAATTCTCTCATGTCTTCTCCACAGAGTTCAATTATGGCCATCGAGTCTGGGACAACTGGGTTGCCAGGGCTCTCGAAGCCACCCACCCCTTTCCACCCTGTCACAACAAGACCAGCCTTCAAGTTAGATCCAGATACTAAAGAGGCATTCCTCGTGCGGGGTCGGGGTTTGGGTTTTGCATCTGATTTCTTCGCTCTTTCCACTTCGGTTTTCACGCGTGGCGCTTACTCAGCCGCACGCCCGCTGCGGAAGCCGCTCCGGCCGTCGCCCCTGCCCCGCCGGGCCGGGGCGCATCCAGAGGCGAGAC
>JANZYA010000029.1:12181780-12192519 GCA_027575145.1 Gyps rueppelli | reverse complement strand
CACAAGGAAGCTGCCAGCCCTGAAAGCTCTTGCTGCTCTTCACCTCCCCGTGCAGCCTATTCACAGGCACAACAGCCGGATGCCACGCTCTCACTGACAAACAGGACGTAACTCAAACACCTCTGAGCTTGCTCCCAACGCTGGCAGACGGTTATTTCTAAATCACAGTGGCTTTTAGGATGTATTCTCTCTAGATAAAAAGTGCATTGCAAAAATACAAAAAAAAGAGGCAATCCTCTTTAAAACATTAGGTATTGGTGACTACAGAACTGTCAATGTTCGGCTCGCTAGGTAAAAGTTCTTATCATCATAATATCTGCTACAGTATTGGATGGATACTGAAGAAATCTTTTTACTAAAAATATTACATTTAATTCAACCCAAACTCCCAATTTTTAGCTGTTAAGGTTCTGATACGGTTATTTACTCTTTGATCTGCAGGTACACGTTGTTCTCTAGTACTGCTTCATTCTGGTTACAACTTAAGCTGTAATGGATACAGTTTATGTATATAAATTAGAATAGCCAAGTTTCATTTTGGGCAGTTTGAATCCGCTTTTCACTTCATGGATTTAGAAACTTCCATTTCTGAAAACGAACATTGTATTTATCAGATGTCTTGCTTCTGAACAATTTGTTTGATAATATATAGAGGACTGCAAAAGTAAGGGTGAAAAGGGGGCAAATCTGATGACCTGGTTTTCAGTTTGGGGTTTTTGTTTTTTTTTTGTTTTTTTTTTTTTTGCTAGTTCTCTGGCATAAGAAGATACTTGTTGATACTTGTTCGTGAGACTTAGCAAAGTTCTGGTAATGCCTGTGTTTCCGTTCTTGCTTGAAACAATTAGTGCTGATTAAAAGAGCCAGATTTAAAGAGAGCTTGGTTTATCATTTAAAATGTATGCAAATAAGGAAGCATGAGAGTTTTTCCTCTATTTCAGGCATCTGGCAGTGGTTTGAAATCTTCCGTATGTTTGTGTGTCTGTGGATTTGTCTCCACTGGGGATCTGGGTGAGATCGTACCCCTTCTTTCCCACTTCCTCCTCCTGCCTTCCTCAAACCTTGCTGTCAGGTGCATTTGTGGTTATTAGGATGCTGAAGTGCCAAAACTTGCTATCACACTGCTGTTCAATCCATAAGGAAAATTATCTCCATTAAGAAAGTGAAACAGGGATGCTGTTAACCAGTTATCTTGGTGTCTGAGGCTTGGTGTTATCACATCAGTATGTTCTTTATTTAAAATCCATACAGTTATAATACCTGAATTTGATAGAAATGCTTCAGGATATATGAATTAGCAAATGTAGTGCAATCAGCTTGCTCTATTTTAACCTTTCATGATATTTCATACGTACATGGCACCCTTTGCATTAGTAGGCTGCCACAGCCTGGAAAAGGGTACTAAAAACTAGCCAAAGACAACAAATACCCACAAGCATGTAGATAACAGAAGTTTGGCTTGTATCATAATCTCTGCTGTATTTTTTGCTAGTGAATATTTAATTAGTGAGTATTTAACACTTCTGTGTGATAATGGTCCCAGATAAGAGGTAGTATACTTTTTCAGACATGAATGTAGGTCAGATGCCTGTTTGCTTTTCACTGCAGTGCTGAAGCTGAAGGAAGGCTGGAGCAGTGGGGGGACAAAGAGCATGTTCCCTGGTCCCCAGCAGCACAGGCTGGCTGTGGGTTTCCAGCAGGCTTCTCAGACTTCTGTGTTTGACTTGAAGCTTGCCATAAAGTTAGTTAAGTGCCAGTGTGATTATTATTCTGGTGAAGGTGGTGATGGTTTCAGCAGATAAGCCATGCAGGTGTTGTGGTTTGGGTGGGTTTTTTTTTTACATACTTACTCCAGTTGGGTTTACCCCTTTCCTTGTGCAGGGATTTATTCCTGTAAGTTTTCTCACAGCAGAGCACAGAGGGCTGCTGCTCTGCCTGCATGCGTGCAGGTTCAGCATCACAGCCTCTTTCTGTAAAGGCTTAAAGCTCCTGTGCTTGGTAATGCTACTTTGTACGGAGGAAACTTTGATTGATGACCTCTTTTTGCTTGGCTTCAAATACTTCTTAAGCTATGAAGTAGATATAATTTAATTTTCTTTCCATTTCATGTTTTTTCAACTGATTTGGTTTTGATTTCAGAAAAGCTTCTTTAAAACAAGAATCTTTGCTAATGAGAATTTATTTTTTGGCTTTTATCACAAGCAGTTATTAATTTCAGTTCTTGACTTTGCTTCAATGTTGCTCTTACTTTCATCTCCTTTTTGTCTTTCCATGCACCATTCACAAGCAAAGATAATTTCCCAATTCCTGTTGTCTTTCCTTCTATTTGTATTTGTTAATTTCTCAGTGGATGAGTGTTGGAGCTGAGTGAAATAATGAACAGTGGATCTTCTTTACACCCTCCCATCCTTGAGAGCGAAAGGCTCGCTTTGTTTGCTCAACCTTTCTGTTGCTTATCAGGATTGTGCCAAGAGCTTGACACACACAGACTGAGAAGTAAATTTCAAAAAGTAATGAGTGAGTGATGGCAAGCTCATGCTGATCTCATTCACTATCAGACTTTGCTGCAAAAGGAAAGTGACAGAGGCAACAGCTTTGGTTATTGTCTCAGCAGTGCCAGCAATGTCAGGAATTTGTTTGACGGGAGCTTGTCCACCAGCTGCAGAGCGGTGGGGCTGGCCTCCTTCCTCTTCATATGACCTATCACATTTCTGAAGACAAGCAGGGCCTTCATCTTGTTGTCACTGTTGGCATTCTGCTGGGTCTCCATGATGTCTGGCAGCAGGACCAACATTTTTCTTGCCTGCATGAAGCACAGAATTTCCTTTTTGTCAAGCGGTGAAAGACCACCCTGGCAAAAATGCTCTGCCCACTAAGCACCAGCCTCCCGTCCAGATTCCTGCCAGGTGGCGCAGGAATCCCTTCAGCCGCCTCTTGGCAGGTGGTGGCCATGGGCGCACCGTTGGGGACATGAGGATAGCAGGGGATAGGGAAGTTAAGGCAGGAGAACAAAGGCTCCGTGAAGAGAACTGAAGGAATAAGGGGACGAAGCCAGAGGGCACGGAAGGAGAGGAGATGAGAACAAAGAGGCAATCAAAAAGGACAATGTTCAGCCCAAATGGTGGGAAATCTATTTTCCTGGGAGCTTCTTTTTTAAGGCCACTTGAGCAGGAGTGTTTGGGAGAGTACTCAGTTCTGCCCGAATACCGCTGACAGGAAAGTATTTGCAGAGATTGTACCTCGAGCAGTTCATGGGAGATGACACAGAGAGGAAAATTTGCTCTGCTTCTCCTTCAGTGTAAACCTTCCCCTTAGTCCAAGAGGTCCTGCAGCAGCTGCTCCTGGAGCTCTTGCTACCTTACCGATACCAGGCTGGGGAAAAAAACAACTTCTGCTTCTCTTTACTGCACAAAAATATTCATTTGTAGTCTGTAGGAATGAAGGATTTTTTAATTTCCATCTCAACATTATTCTCATTCGCAATGTTTTAATGTTGTGAAAACTGCCTAGAAATGCAGACACCAGCTTAAGATTGTAAAATTTTAATGCTTACTATATTTTGCCTCCTTTTTGTTTGCATGTTTAGGTCCATCAGGTTTATGCCTTTCAAGCTTTTCTATGCAATCAGAAGGAATGAAACCTGGTGGTTTTTTTTAAATGAAGCTGGCATTTTCTTAGTAAGTATCATTCTAGAAGCTTGAATTTTAAGACAGACATGAACATACCACTCAGTATCCCTACAAAACTATGAAGTTTTGCAGCACTCCCAAAACACTGACCCGTCAGGCAGCCAGACAAGATGGTCAGTGCAGTCGGGAGTTAATTACGTGGCTGTACAGGGCCTCCTGTACCTCACCATCCCAAACCAGCCTCATGGCCAGAGGAGCGCACGTGCCGCAGGAGATGAACTGTGCACGCTTCGGGACTGCACGGTCCCGTACGGCCTCTACAAATCCTGCCTTGCTTCTCTACGCAAGGCGAGTATCCCAGCTGCGCTGCAAGAAAAACCTTGGGAGGTCAAAGATGGGGAAATGGGATTTAACGACTAGTGAGCAACACCTGTAACAAGACAAACTTCAGAGGATCCAGTATGGGAGCTTAGCATATGGCTTGTGTGGCGATGGGATAACTGTACCTGATACACTCCTCGTCCCAGGTGCTCTTCCAAACCAGGTAATTTTGTGGATGTTTTGCTCTGGCCAATGTCCGGGCGCAGCTGTACATCCATCCCCCGTGCTGCAGAGCTGCTCTCTGCATCATGCTTCTGAGCACATCTGCTGGGACTTACTCAATCCGGATGTTTGCATGGGGCTGTTCCTATCCATAACCCTCCTTGCACCTGAAAGCTGACTGCAGACAGATCCCTCCATCAGGCAGCAGCGCTAGGACCCAGAAAAGCCCCTTCCAGCACAAAGCCCATGCTAATAGGAGACTGGAGGCCCCAAAGGTCACGGAACCGAGGGCCGAAGAGATTTCCAACCGGCTGCACTTGTATTTGGGGCATCTCCTGCCTTTGTCAATGACTGTGACCGTCAGCTGCTCCCAGGGCCAGGTCCCAGCCCAGTGCCTGGCCATGGGCGTTCTTTGTCCCTGCCTAAGGATAGGGGTGTGATGGGACACGACTGCGGTGATGCTGGTACGGTAAAAATGCAGCACCCATCCTCTCTGGTTGGTGCTCCCTTGCTGGGACACGTGTGATTCATTCTGGTGGAATGATCCTGGTCAAAACAGGAATAGACTGAACAAAAAGGGGCAAAAGTACCTTTTCACCCACAGATTTGTGTTCATGCTCAGAGGCCAACAGAGAACCTTTTCTGGCTGAAGCAGAAAACACTTCCCAGAGACCTGCACCTCCGGTCTCTTGCTCATAGCAATTTGGATTGGTGCTATTCAGCTGCATTATATTTAAATTACCTGTTAAGCAATTGCAGTACATGGTCTTAAGCAATGTGACCACATCCAATTGCTCCGGGGGTGCCTGTATCGGCCTGTATGTGCTGACGGCACTAATGCTTTTTGCCCTGGTGACTATACAGACGCACAAACAGAGCGGCTGGGGCTTTTACAGGCTTTGCTAAGGTTTATTAGCTTTTATAACGGTCATGAAAATAATTGGATCTCAGACACACGCCAGCAATTTGGTACAAAGGAGCAAAAAAATGAGGCCAGATGAGGTGTAAATCAGGAGTAACTCCAGAGCTGCTGGTGAGGTTTGAGCAGAGCAGGGTGAGCTGGTGTGGCAGAGTGCGGTGAGTCCTGGTGATGTGGTAGGGTTTGGGAAGGGTCCCAGCATCTGTCCGTGATGCAGCCTCACAGTTACCTGTCCCATCTCCGTGCGGAAAGGGATCTTAACCATTCTGCTAGAATATACTCTATTATTTTACTACCATAATTCTTCATCAACCCCTGTTCTCCTTTTAAAAATAATCCTGCTAAAGAAAATAGATGTAAGGTTTCCCTCACCAGGCTGGCAAATTAAGTGAAATAGGCTTTAGCGGTTTTTTTTAATTAATTTCACCCATTTCTCCCATATAGGTCCAGCTCCCATTCTAATCTGATTTAGTCAAAACTTCCCTGTCTCATATACATGAAATCTTCCAGAACCTGGAAGTCTCTGGATTGTTGTTTTCTCAAAGCCTGAGTCAAAGTTTATACACTAGAATAACAACATGCTCAAAGTAACTGAAATAAAGCAAATAAGAGAATGGGGTTGATTTAAAATATTTTAGACATCAATATTTCAGTTTTGAAATATAAAACCTCACTCATGAGCATTAAAAAATAAGAAGTAGAATACATTCTGAAAAACAAGAAGCTTCCTTCTTGGTATACTGCTTTTATGTTTAATGAGTTCCAATCTGGAATTCTTTTTTTAATAATGCACTACAGTCTACTATCATTTCATATCTACCTGACTTTGAAACCCCTACTGAAATTAGAAAAAGCCATTTAAATGGGAATACCTCATGTGTGAGGAGTGGTTATACATTGTACTAAATATAGTCTAATTAATTTAATTATTAAAAATAAGTATCAGATCTGTTTCACTCAAATTTTCTTCAAATACCTTCTCTTGAAGCCTTAAGAGTATTTATAGGTATTTGTATATTTTGTATGTGTGTGGGTATGTATACATAAATATTACTAGTAGGTAATGACATTTTGTTGCCCTTATTGATTGTAATCTGATCATGATAGTGGGTTTCTAGGCAACTGTCATTTTTCAATCCAGTGATTAATTTATCTTCTTCTCATAGGAAGAAGAGAGAGAAATATAATATCTTAATTTAACTTTTCTTCACCATTTCATGTTTTCATGCTATTCTCCCCTCCGGGATGGGGGTTGTTCTTCTGAACATAGACTCTCTCAGTCTTTAAAATATCTTTTTTTCCCCTCAGTGTTTCCAATCTTCTAACAATTGCTTTTTCTGGAACTGACCCCCTTATTTTTTTCTTCCAGTCATACCCTTCAATTTTTTTTTTTACTAAATTCTTCCCCATGCGTGGATGTCATGGATTTCTACAATGAAATTATAATATTTCAAGTGTTCTTCTTTGCTCTTTTCTTCATACATCTTGATATTTAATTTGTCCTGAAGATTGCCTTTGTTACACACTGAACTGTCCATGGAGTTCATAGATAATTTAGAAGTCAGTAATGTGTGCAACGACATCAAATGATTCCTTCTGGTACCTTCCATTTTTCAGCACTAAGTGTCATTTCTCATCTTTGTGCTTGTTCAAATATCTTTGCCAGGTTCAGCTGAAAGTCTTTATCATCTTCACTCTTGATTAAACAAAATAAATGGCATTGTTTGGAGGCTTAATAACCTCCCTTTTCACTCCTTTTCATAGATCCTTACTAAACATGTTTATGTAAAGTACTAAACCAATATCACAAATTTCAGATCTTTTGCCGTTCAATGTTCCTGCTACTTCAAAGACAGAAATGAAAATTTTTGAGATTCCAAAATGTATTTTGGAGCAGTGTAAACTCTGTTTTAGAATCTGGGGTTAAGAATCATTCTGCTGACCTGTTTTTGGGGACTTCATCAGAGCATAGTGGCGTAAGCCTTGTTTTCAGAGAAATTAGTTAAGAAACAAGGGAAATAAGCTTACTAGTTAAGTATAAAGTCCAAAATTTTGGTGCTTTGGAAGGATAGAAGAGGATGGAAATGCATTTCTGAAGGTTATACCAGGGGCATTAAAGGAAATGCAAACTGTCTACTGAATATTACTTTTCCACTTGACATCAAAATTTCTGCATTAGAACTGAGGTGACTTTAACATCAGTGCCCATATTAAGCATCATTGTTGTGACCGAGACTTTTACTTGTACTTGGAAGCTTTAGAATTTACAAGTGGCTTTCACACAAAATAACCACATTCATTCTCTCTCCATACTTCCATTTAACCTCCAAAACAGACACTGACAGTGAGTGCGTAGCAGAGATTTGTGTGAAGATCTACCTTCTGGGCTTAAAAGCCAGCTTTGACTTGGAGGGGAGGTTCATCTTATTCATGAGAAAGAAGTAAATACCATGCAGTGGCAAAGCTGTCAAATGCAAACTGCTGCTTTTCTTATTTGTCCTGCTCTGTTCAAAGGTCCTTCTATCACCCTGACCTTTGCCATGTCTCAGAGTGGCATCAGCACTGAACTTGGTCTTGCAGCCCTTAAGTATTAATGTTCTTGACTTAAGCATGAAGGTAGATGTAATTCTACAGCATGTTCTGGCAAAGTAACTGTAAGCACAAACAAGTTTATCCCCATTAGATAAATCACTTAAGTTCATTCTTAAGTGTTTTGTTTAATGAGCCCTAATCACTTTGCAAAAGCTTCCTGTGTATATTTGGGTGAGCCAAAAATAAATCCAATGTGTCTGGATTCTTAACTGTACCTCCCAGCAGATACTGCCTTTTTGTTAGTTTGCTTTAAAGCTGGTGCTTTGAGAGCACTGTATTTCTTGCTACTGACTCTCTGCTAGTTTTACAGTGTGCATGTTTAATAACTGACCATAGAATTAGATATGTCATCAGTTCAGCAAAGTCTGTTCTGCACCTTATAAAATATCAGCCTCCTGTTTAAAGTATTTTATGCAGAATGATTTATAACCAAACAAAGATCTATTTCAACTTTTCAGCTGCCATTATAATCAGCCTTTTACTCCACAGATATGCTTTTACAATTTCTGTTAAATCACACTTTTTCTTTTGGTTCCACTTTTTCTTTAGGCTACTTCACTGCAAAATTTACAGGCTTCCTTGCCTATGACTTTGTACAGTTCTTTTGTACCCCTGAATGTTTTTTGTCTTTGTTTCCAATATTTTTCCACTGCTAGGTTTGGTGCAGTTGTTACCAGCTTTTTGAATAAGCTATATATTTTGTGACCGTGTTTCCTGAATTTGTCTCATATGTATACTGCTAAATAAGGATTTAATCTTGCTCTTTCACTTTTGGCTTCAGTTTACATTTTGATTTCATGTAAGCCATGATTTTCTAAATTAATTGAATTATTGTTCCTTTTACTTAAAATGCTTGGAAGTATTTAGTGTAGATAAATTAATTCCAGTTTTCAAAGGAAAATTCTTATTATATTTAAGAAAAATATAATTATGTGACCCCGGTGCAGCTTACCTGTGTGCAAGGTACTATTGCATTTATAGTGTCTGCAGCCTGAACAGGCTGGCATTTTGCATTGTTTAGAGTAGCCTTTGTTTGTAATACACATATCCTTTAAGAAACAATGTACCGTAATCTATTCTTCCCCATCTGCAGCCTGCTGTTCTGGAACCAAATGTTCTGATCAAATGCACCTCTCTATTAGAAACATGCTCCTACAGTTGCAATGTAGTGATGTACTTGGTTAACATGGGTCTTTATTGTGAATCTCATGAGTAGCTCTTGCAATCTAATCCGATTGATGGCCAGTGTTGTGCTGTAAGCAAAGTCACTGGCAGTAAAACATATGAAACTTTCTAAAACTTGGTTGTCCTGAGGTATTGTGAGCATTTTATAATTTTCAGTTGGTTTTAAACTAGTAGTTCCAGTTAAAAATAGTTAAAAAGTTTTTTAATGTTAAACTTTTTATTTGTTTGCTTTTTAAAAATTCATTTTAAAAGTTGGAGGGGGTGGTTTTTTTTTTTTTTTTAAGTAGTTAAAACAAATCTTAAAGTAGTAGTGGTCCTGAGATACATTACTTTCTTTCGAATGTTACCTACTTACAACAAGAGAATTTGGCCTTTTATATGGGTGAAATTCTGTTTGAGATGGCTATATCCAGTTTATACCCCAGGGAAGAATTTAACCATGTGGGTTAGAGAGCGATAGGAAGCTAGTTCCATTTTTTCATTCAAATCAGTGAGACGTCAGATCCAAATTTAGTTTGCAAAGAAGCTGGACACCATTTATGTTTTAAGATTTTGCCTTGGTGTTTTTCATTAGACTCTGTACTGGTGTTTTTCATTAGAGTAGTATAAATGTAGAGTTGTTGCGTTTTACCTAGATTTATGAGAATGTCACAGAGGTCAACTTTTTCCAATTAACATTCCAATTACATTTCTAGAAGTATTTTAGAAAGGCCATTTAGAAATGCTTTGACAGAAATTTGATGCACGGCTCACTACTATAGCAAATCACACTTGGAAGGAGAGTTTGGAATTGTACCTGCTTTGAATCTCATGTACTGATTTTGGCTGAACAGTCACAACAGTTACCTTCCAGAAAATTCAAGCACAAATTGTCAGTGTATGTTCCACCAGCTTTCTCTCTCTCTGACTGGAAAATACAGCTCAGCAGACAGAAAGTGGCACCTATAAAATTGTACTCACATGCACTTCAACTACACAGCAATCTCCCCTGATATACTCTCCTTACACAGTTCATTTGCAGTCTTGATTGAAAATAATGAAGAACTAACATACATGAAATGCTTTAGAATATTCTGTATCTTATCCTTTATGTTGGGCACTTAAATTTGATATACTGACTATTATACCTAATTAAGTCTCTTTAGTTCAAGAGATGGTGACACATACCTAACTGCATCACTGAATTACGCTGAGCTATGCCTTTAGCTCAGTGCTGGTGTCGTGCCACAGGACTTGGGCCACTAGATCCAGCTGGAGAAAGTGGCCTGATAATTGGAGGCCACGACTGAGATAGTGCTGTGGCAGGATGGTGGAAGCTGTGGCCCAAGGCCAAGGTGGAAAGGGTGCCTCGTGCCTTGAGCTGGTGGGTGACAGTGGCCTCACCTGAGGGGAGTGTTCTCCAATTGAGTTGACAGGCAGAAGAGTTACAGGAGAATGCGAGTAGACTGTAGCATCAGGAAGGATAAACAGGAGAGCGACATGGTTTTCAACCTTGCAAGAAACCAATGATGCAAGGAAGGAGGAACAGCTGGAAACTGCGCTTGAATGGGTAGTGGTGACAGCTCCCAAGACAGGGGAGGCTGGAAGCTTGTGACTTCTGGTAGCAGGAGAAATTCTCCCACTCTGCCCTTGTATCTGAATGTACAGGATCAGTGCAGTACCTGGCACTTAACAGCCAAGGAAAGGGAAGGGAACAAATTTCATGAAGGGAGGTTTCACTCTGAACTGAATACCAAGAACCCCCTCTTCTCAACCATCACTTGAACCTCCAGCTCTAACATTCAGCATTTTGCCAGCTGCCCCCTTTACTAAGCTGTCAGCATTCCCCATATTGCCTTATATATCTGTGCTAACATCCAGCTGAGCTGTAGGGA
>JANZYA010000029.1:8602419-8614928 GCA_027575145.1 Gyps rueppelli | reverse complement strand
GAGGATCTCTGTTAATAATTCATACATTACAAGTGAGAAAATTGCTGTAAAACTCTAATATATAAGGAATAGATTCCCCCCCCCCCAAAAAAAAGGATTAACAGTATGGATTTAGGCAGAAAATTATTAATTACTAGTATATTTTGCTTTTCCTTTATGCATACTTTCATTGTAACTTCAGGAGAAAAAGTTATCCAGGTTGTAGCCGTAAGCAGAGATCTTTTATAAATCCTGAACCACAAACTTGAATTTTCTGATTTTTCATCATGATTTCAGCCTGAGGTCTGTGTTCATTTCTGTGCATACATTAGCATGCCTATATTTGCACACCAGTATTATTAGAAGTGTAGGAAAGTAATTAGCCACTGGGTGTGGAAGTATTTTCCATTACCAATTTTTTAAACACAGGCTGGAATGCAACTATGCCTGTAGGGACTACATGACTGAACCCGCCCATGGGCCAAAACCTGTGAAATGTATACTGCTGGTCTTCTTTTTATATTGGAAAAAGAATCAAAGCAAAAAAAGGAAAAAAAATTCATGAATGTTCACAATGATGGTGGAATCTAATGCAAAAGACTGTGCCAGATGTAGATTTTTTCAAAGCATGAGGATAAGGTCCAATGTGAAAAAAACAACATTTAAAATACAGACCTTTCTTCTACATTCCACAAAACAGGACTGATTCACAGTGCACCTTAAAAACATATACCAGCACTTGTATTAACAGGGATATAATACAGCTACTGAAACACTTTGGAAGTAATAAAATCGGGAAACTTTGGAGAAGAAAAAAAAGTAAGTAGAAGGAACATTCTGTATATTATAAATACAACATATAGCAGCATGGAGTTGAAGAAGATATTTCTCTCTACTCATCAGTAATGAATGGAGAACTCATTTGTTGTTTGGCTTAAGTCCACTTCTCATAATTTTCCTGGTTATTCCTAACTCGTAAAAATACTTTACTACATTTCCCAGTATGGCATTTTTAAAGCTAAATAATTTCCTTCTGAAAATGCTTAAAGCTGAAGATTTTGCCTGAATGCTTTATTTATTTACCACGTACATTTAAAAAAGTGTCTGTTGATGGCATATTTAAAAGTGCCATTAAGTAAATTATTAAAAGTATACATCTATACAGCAAAATATATGTTAATATATTAAAAGCTATTATATATTTCAGAAGAAAGGAGAAAATGTTAATTCTACTCCCTCCTCAGACTCAAATGAAGTTATCACTGATGTGTGCAATTTCTACAGCGGAAAGCACACAACATGTTTCACTACTCCAATGGTATATAAAACAATCCAAAACTAAGCACTTCAGGCTAAAGGAGCTTCAGTGGATTTATTTCAAAAGCAATGTCTTTCCCTGAGTGCTAACTGACAATCCTTTCAGTCCTCATTTTGCTTAAAACCAATCACTACATGTTCGATTCATAACTACCTATCTCACAGTCATGTCGAGAAAATTAACATAAAAATTCTGCTCTGTTAACACTGGAGACACCACAAAGTGACTTACATAAAACTAGAATGAACTGTTGAAAGAATGGGTGATACCAAAGAAGTGTCAAAATAAATTCTGTCGTATGTCGTTTCAAAAAAGTATTTTTCACATTCTGTAAATCTTCACTTCAAAAAAAATGACAATGACATCAAGAACCTTACACAGAGTTCAAGTTGAACTCTCTTGATCATTGAGTCCCACTTCCCAGGCTGGCTTCAAATCCATGAAACGCTTCTAGTTAACTATGACTCCTAAAACTTACCAGGTAGTTCTTCTTGACAGGAATTGTATGATCTAAAGATCTAAAGGTCTACGATCTTTCCAAAAAGGAAAAGATCCCAAGAAGTAAGCTTACCATTTATTCTGCAGCAACCACCCCAGAATTATTCATCAGCAATTCTCATTTCTCAGCTGAACAAATAAGCAAAAATGGGCTGTTTATCTCCTACAACAGTTCTCAGAAATACACGGTATTATTGAATCAAGCAAGAGACTTGTGTATGAAAGCCGAATGACTGTCAGCAGAGCTTGACTCCCAGACATAAAACTTCTTACTACTGATTATATGAAATCTGCAGTAAGAGACTGCTTACCATTTCTACAACAAGATCGTGAATTTATGTCTCCTTAGCACTACTGACAGGAGCCAATATTTATATTGTTTCTACACAGTGATTTATATATTGCACTGCAATACAGTGTCATTATATTTCATGCACTGAAACGAAATAAAGCAGTTATGGCTGATACGTTTCCTGTAACGTCAATTAGTTTAGCAAGACACCGTGACACTTGATTTTAATTTCTGACAAGTCACCCAGACTGAACCATGATACTGCACTTTTACCGAGCCAGCAATCTGCATGTCATTCCAATCAAAAAGCATCTGCCGCATGTCTTTTAACTCTCTCTGATTTGCTGTCTCTTGATAATAAGAGGAAGATTGATTAAAGTGAACTTGGACTGAAAACTGTAATCTAACTGCTACTTGCTTAAGAGAGTCACGTATCTTGACATCTTCAGATTTTTCTCTGTTTAAAGGATCTAGTTCTCTTTATACAGCATTGCAGGATTCTCAGATGAACAGTGCAAATGCAAAGTAAGATGAATAAATGCAAACTATAGTCCCTTTAAAAAAGTTATAGAACAGTATTTTTCTGCCTCAGACAAAATTATGTGCTATTATTATTTATTCATGTCTTTGAAGTAGAATAAAGTATTTTAAGCCACAAGAAATATAAAAAAAAAGTTATTTACATTTGAATTTCAAATTTTTCTTGACTCATGTATCACAAGCCATTTCCCAGAGAAGGGAGAATAATTCTGAGTTCACAGATCATTTCCTATGCAATCGTACAATCCCACAGTTCTTCAAAAATGTAAATACCTACAACAGAAATCACATTTATATTGCTTTTATTACTAGGCTTCCCTTATTGTAGCTTATTACTAAGAGTATTGCAAAAGAGTAAAAAATATTGAAAATACTAAAGAACAAAAAAACAAACAAACAAAATCGTAACTTCTTAAAGTGGAAATAAACCGGTGATTAAGCAGAACTGGAGATCCAATTGGAAAGTTTGATGAGAGCAGATGGTGGCCTAAGTTATTGTTTTGCAGAAGAGACTCAAAAGCAAAAAACCAGAAACAGCTACCAGAAACCTGTGCATCTTACTGATACTTTGGGGGGGGGGGGGGTAAAAACCCGGATAAGAATATAGTATTGATAGTGAGATTAAATCTGGCTGAAACATGAAAGCTCAGGTTGTGCTTGGGTGCAGAACTAAACTGGCATGTTTGGATGAATGCTCTTTTTCCTGATGCTTTATAGTTTCCTGAGTTGCTAACATATAAACAAAGCCTTAAGAGTACATTTAGAAACTCAAAGAATTGCCAAGCTAATGCTGCTCCATATCATTGCAATTACCTTCTGAACAACTTACAAAATTAATAATAAAACAAATAGGTGTTCATTTAAAGCATACAATACTTATTTTAAGATAAGTATTATGCAATATTTTTCAAGGAGCAGCAGCCAGACGGAGAAAAGATAATGGTAGGGAATTGTTGTATGGGATATTTACATTCCAGTGAAAATGCTTTCATTTAACTTGTGACTTTTTCTGCCACTCTGGCCTGAGCAATGTTCACTTCGCAGCTTTTCTAGAGATTCTCTTTTCCAGATTTTCATGCAGCTCCTCTTCCTGGTTGGTTGGTTGGTTTGGTTTTTTTGGTTTGGGGTGGTTTGTTGTTGTTGTTGTTGTTGTTGTTGGGGGATGTGGTTCTGGGTTTTTGGGCTTTTGTTTGTTTGTTTTGGTTTTGGTTTGGTTTGCATGTGGACTTTCCAGGAAACTCTGAAGAAGACTTTAAACTGCAATGTCAGTAAACTATCATTCTGATTTTTATCATCTTTTCAGAAGAGAAATTCTCCACTCTTAGTATTTTCCCTGAATAAAACTATGGTCTCACAGTTATACTAAATCAAGTTTATGTACCCTGAGTTTAATTTGGCTATTACTTTGTGACCAGATAAGGATCTAGCTGAGTGCGAACTGTCTGTGAATCAACATGGATAAAGCAGCAGTGATGCTTTTTTGCTTGGAGAGACATTTGAAAGAATGTATAGGGCTGGGGTGTGATTCATCCCTACTGGGAATGGAAGCTGACTTAGCATCTTGGAGGACACAGGACTGGGTGCAGCTTAGCACGTCCTGAGTTGAAGAGTAGACAGTTTATGCATTTGGTGTTTAGCTTTTGTTTCATTCCCGAATCTCTTATTATTGTGTTCCATGGGTGAAGAATCTGGCTCCCAGATGTCCTTCGTAGCTCCTGCTCCAAATTCCTTTCCCTACCCAGGCCCAGCCGCCTCTCTTTTATTCTCTGTTTTCTCCTCTCTCCATGCCCTGTTTGCTGCCATGCCGTGCTGCAGCTTGGGACAGTTATTAGCCCCTGGGACAAGAGATGCAATGTGGGCTGCCAGGTTGGCCTCTGAGTTTAGGTAAGGAAGCAGCTTGAGAAAAATCTATGAGGTGAGAATTTGGTCAATAAAGTCAATGGGAATTCTGCCACAGGGTGTTATTGAGTACAGTCTTACAATTATGGTTGTCCTGTTGTAGGTTTAGGTTGTTAGTTTGCTTTGTCTTTGTTTTTAGATAGAGCAAATATTGCCTAAATAAAGTTCCCTTGCTTTCTGAAGTGTTGCCGATCCGAATGACTTCTGGGTTTGTAAATTTGTAAATATTACTATATTACTACATTTTTCTTGTTAAAATAATGTGACCTCACTGAAGCTTATTTTTT
Organism: Gyps rueppelli; assembly: GCA_027575145.1. Lineage (NCBI taxonomy): Eukaryota > Metazoa > Chordata > Aves > Accipitriformes > Accipitridae > Gyps > Gyps rueppelli. The sequence goes on along the minus strand of JANZYA010000029.1, from coordinate 8,610,115 downwards.
TTCCAAATGGGTCACATGGGGCAACACCTCCTCTTTTAGGAGCAATATTCAGCTTCAGGGACAGCAGACTCTGAAATACGCTGAATGCGTGTTGCCATAATGCCTGTGCCTAAATATGTGGTGCTGTTGCAAACTTCAGCCCTGTAGAAACCTGATTGTTTATCAGTGTGAGAGGCCCCACCCCAAATGGTAAGTAGAGCAAAGCTCATGTCATAAATCTGCTGGCATCCCAATTGAAGCCAGTGTTGCCTGGGAATGGAGGTTATCTCCTCCTTTTGCTGCTGGTCCTTTGAACTTCCTGTGGTCAGGGAATCCTTCTGTTTTCAGCCAGAATAACAATCATGAAACTACCCCTGCTCTCCTGGCTGGAGTTCACATCTAATTAAATTTAACAGGAGTCATAATTTTAAGAGTGATTTCTCAAAAGCTTTATAACTCAAGACAATTAAGGCTTGAGAGAGAGCGCGCGAGACAGGGAGGGGAGGAAAACAGAGGCACTCCTTGGGGCAGGGCACTTCATGAGTATTAAAGAGATGTGACTCATTCCTGCCTCTAGTCCCAGTAGAAATAATACCTTTTGAATAAGTTCTGCGTGCCAGATAAAAATTTGTTTGCTGGTGCAAAAATCATACCACGCATGTTAGAACAAGCACCCTGATGGGCTATTCCCATTAAAAACAAGGGCACACAGCAGTGGATTTTTCAGTCTGTTGGTGTAAATTGGGTACAGATTTTTTAGCTGTGGAAACTTGTCAAAGTCTGCAGAAAGAAGGGATAAAGGGGAAGGAAATGCAGACCAAAGAATGAATTCATAAGAGAGCTGACATACAGCACTCTTGTTTTTCCATTGCAAGCAGGATTTTTTTTTTTTTCTTAAATGTTTTTCCCCCTTCTCCATTAAAACAGAGAACCAAATTCCTGACACACTCAGAAAATACATTTGGGTTCAGCTGTGGAGCTGATTTTTTAATTTTTGAACTAACCAAGAGACAAATAGACTATAATTTTCTAGGGACAAAGAATTTCTTTTACTGCCCTCCCTTTGTAAAATGTCCTGCACAGCTGTATCTAGTTAAATACCATTGTTTAGTAAACCCATGTTTTATTCTTTAAAGAGACATAACCCATACAAAAGTAACACCTTTTTTTTCTCCTGATATTTTTCTTGCAACTGATCCTCCAGGAAATACCTGAGCAATAATGATGGAAAAAAGATATTTGTCTCTGTTTTTTAGACTCATATTTGTTTTGTGCCTGTAAGAGTGTTTTGTCTGTACTAAGGACTGAGAATCCTTCCACGTACTCCATTTTCTCTTCCAATTTATAACTGTTTTTCACACAACACTGACAAGAAAAGCATTTGTTCAAAAACTAAAAAGTATCTCTAAGATGAAAAAGAAAAAATGGCACCAACCGAAATGCTAAAAATCACTATATGGAAATACACAACTATACTGTAACTAAAACTGATCCCTTAAATGTACAAAATACTATGCAGATTAAAAAAATAATAAAACTAAATAGATATATTCTATACAAAGAAATATTCATTATAGTCAGTGTGTTCTGAAAGCAAAACATTCTGTAAACTAAATTGTCAATGTGAAATTTTGCGAGAGTGTGAGTCTCAAGAAGCATAACAATTTTTACGTGTATGTGCAACATAATTTAAAATATTTTGAGATTATAATGTACTTATCTGAAATCTTTTGCAATTCATTCTGAATTATAATAAAATATGGAAGCAGCTGCTGATGTGAGAGGAGAGGTTAGGTAAAAGAAATTAGTGGAAAAAACCCCAGGAAAAAAACAAATGCTAACTTTGTATTGTATTTAAATGTGGAAGTCTTATGGAAGAATCCAGAGAAATAAGGGAATTAATCATCTATGTAATCCTTTTTGTTCTGCTTAAATTTTTTTTTGAATTCATAAATGTACTGGATATCTCGAAATCTTTTTTGCTGAAAACAAATAAGACATGGATTTTCTTGGAAAAATTCAGTTAGGACAAGAGAAGGAAAACTGATCTTCTTTTCAAAGTGGACGTCTGTGACTTGCTGAAAAGCAATTTCAGGGCTGGGAAGCAAAAGCGCACCCATAAATAAGAAGTGATAGGATAATGCATGCTGTGTCACAGCATCCGTTCAGCAGTTTCATAGAATGAGTGAGAAAAAAGAGAACCCCTCTAAATGTCAGCAGCCCAACAAGATTTTGTGAGATGCTGTGTGCGTTTTCAAAAGGGATTTAAGAAAAAGAAGTTATTCACTGGATTTTGCTTTCCTTTTTTTTCATGCATCTTCTTCTTTCTTGCATGAGCTGTATTTATTGATAGTAATTGTTTCCATCCTTATCAATGGTTATCCATAGCACTTTCTAGTGCTAACTTTTTTTTTTTTTTTTTTTTAAAGTGCTAAAGAAATTAGGTATCATGAACTCTGTAGAAAATCAGGGAAACCTTTATTCCTGCTTATTTTAACATCTCTTTTCCCTTATGGCAAACGCAAAGCCCCTTTCAGTTAATTAGAATTATTACCCTCATTTTACATAGAGGGAAACTGAAAAACAAAGCTGTTTCAAGATTTCCTCTGTTTCTCATCGAGGCTGCTGCAAACACTCAGGCTGGATCTACTGAGACATAGTCCTTTACTTGGATCCATGCTTTCTGTTTCTTCCCAAGTACTGGAATAGGAGTGCCCATCCAGCATGTACTCAGTGCTTCAGATTTCTCTTGATAGAGTTCTTATTGCCTTGGACTGGAGCTCCCTGTGTGAGGATGTAGAAGGTGAAGCTCTGTGGGAGAGGTAGGTTTGGAAAGCATTGCTTACAATTATAGTCAGCTAAAAGAAGATGAAACGTTTTGCCTTTGCTGTGTCACTTTCATTTAGATTTATTTTCTTACTACATCTGATACCTAATAATAAATTGTTGGAAGGAAACCACAGGAACATAGGACCATAAATGTGGATGCCCTAGATTTGCCAAAAAAACCCCAGTGGTCTGTAAATACACCTATTTTAGCTGTCAGTTACCCAGAGTACAGTTAAGTATATGGTTGTGCTTTTGTTAACAAACCCTCCACCTTTTAGGAGGATTAGTGGGGAAGAAATAGCAAGGCATCCCTTTCTCCAGGTGCCTCATTCTCAACAGGAACAAAACTGAGTTTTAAAAATTGCTCTGGGAATAACTCGGTTTTGTTCATTCTTTGGAGGAGTCAGCAGCTATCACTGTATTGAAAAGCTTCCTGTACCTGCAGGTCCTGGGACTGCACCATCAGACAGCTCGGGCCGTGGAGCTGCCTGCCCCTGGCCAGCAGCAGCCATCTGAGCCTCCTGGTGATTAGTGGAGACAACGATTCTTGCAGACCTGCAAGGTCAAGCAGTGGCTAAACAATGGTAGGACACAACCATCTAAGTAGAGGATTAAATCCTTAAGGATATACCCTTTTTTTTTTTTTTTTTTTTTTAATATGAAAGCTGGTATTTGCACACTACTCGAAACACCGCTCAGGAGCAAGACCACCCACTCTTGTAAACTTCTCAGTAAAGTCTAGGGACCCTGTTCGATGCCAGGCTTTGAAACGTGCCTTCTCTTTCAGACTGCAGCATGATTGTGCATAAGAGCTGCAAGGAGTGTGCTCCTGTGTGCACCAAGGTAACCTCCTATACCGCACTGTTCTTACTAGAGCGTATCTGCTTTCCAAGGGGTCTGGAAACATCATGATGGAAAAAAGAAAGTATACACAGCCTGTCCAGACCCAGTGTCTGTATGCAAAGGGCTGCGAGGGTGTCAAAATGTCTAATATGAGCAACAGAGGGAGCACTGCGCTTGAACAATAATTTTTAGCAGAGGGTCAGAAATGAGTTTAAAGAGATATTTACAAGTAGCCTGGAAACCGAAGAGCAAAACCTTACACAAACTTGCACAAACTCAGTAGCTCTTCTGACCTCTTGATGAGTGTTTGCATGTTCTTTTTCGTTAAGATACTTGACATTTCATACTGAGGGTGTGTGGGGATGGGAATGCTTTAGACCCTTGTTTCTTGTTTAAATTCTGGTCTCGATTGAGTTTGGCATATTTGCACCACTTATGGAAGAAAACTTGTTTTTGTGAATATTGAATATATGCTGTATAATTATAACGCCTTGTGCTGCCTGCCTTGAGAATGATATTGTGCATTAATTTGACTTGACCATCATTTAGTATGCAAGACTGTATGCTTTATATTTTAAGAATGTGCTCTATTTTTATTAAAAATTACTTTTTTAAGGCTGGTTATATCCTGGATTTTTAAGTGTATTTGCGTTGGATGTGACTGCTTCTAAAGCTTTGTAAAACATCCTCAGTGGTATGCCTCTGTCTTGCATAGGAAAGGTAGCATTTTATCCAGTGCATTGGTAACCTTAAAAACCTCCTATTTTGAACCTTCCAGTAGCATTTATGTTGCATGTCTAATAAAACTCACAGTCAGCCATGCAACACTTTCCACCTGCATTCTTATCTAAAAAATGGTTTTCTTTTGTTTGTTTTATTGTCATTTTAATCTGGACACATTTCATGTCCACCATGCAAGATCCTCAGTTGCCTGACTCTATTCCTTTTCTCCATCTTGTGCATCAGTCTGAGATAGATAGAGCTTAAGCAAAACCCCAATAACACCAAATGAATGGGCAAGCCACTGTTATAAAGTCATCCTGTGGCACATAATTAAGGCAACAGGTGGCTATTTCCAGCTCTTCTCAGCACTGGCACGCAGGGAAGGAAACAGACTCTGCTCTGCTCAGACACTTCCACTTTCCTTTAATGACTACAAGATCTTTCACGTAGAACATACATACAATTTCAGAAGAAATCAAGAAAGTGGGAGTTGAAAGATGATATTGTACAAATGCCTTATTCTGTGAATTGCTGAATATATCTTGCAAACAGTTTCCTTTAGCTCTCTTTGGTTGCATAATACTCCCTGGGTCAACCTTGCACTTGGCCCCTTGGTCATCCAGGTGCCCACCCATTTACAACACACAAAAACTCCCATCTGGGTTGTTTCCACATGTTTCCTATTTGAGATATCTGCTTCCCTGTGACAAGAATATCACAGCTCTCTTAAAACAAAAAGGGGAAAGGCAGCGTCTCCTGTAGAAAAATAACCCCAGGAAGGGTCTTCTAGCTCTATGATGGGGCATGCGAACCCAAGAGGTCTCATGAAAACAGCTGACCCTGGGGTGTAAGGAACAGCTCATAGGTGGTGGCAATTGGACGAGGGTAGGATTTGCTGGTGATGGACATGAATAGGGTCCCTGGGTAGGGGATGTGGAGAAGGTGGAGGTGCAGCATGGCATGGCATCCCAGTCTGGGTGGAAGACGAGCTCTCTCTGCAGCCCGCACAGTCCGCTCTCACCGCTCTTCTCCTGTCCTCGTTCACAGTCTGCAAAATACTTCCTGGCTGCTTTTGCTCTTCTGAATAAGCATCCCTTCGATGGGAATTGTTCTGCTCCTTGGCAGAGCCCGAACACCCTCCTGGAGCCCTCAACGCAGCTCTCTTGGAAATAGATTGCATTTGACAGCAAAGGGCTCTGATTTTTCATGGCTTGCCAAAACATTTCTGAACAGATAAGGTGGGGGAGAAAAGTGCTACAAATCAATCTGGCAAGGCCAAGAGAGCTGGGACAGTTTAGCCAAGAGAAGAGAAGGCTCAGGGAATGTCATCAGTGTGTACACATACCTGAAGGGGAGGGTACAAAGAGGACGGAGCCAGGCTCTTCTCAGTGGCGCCCAGTGACAGACTGAAACACAGGAGGTTCCCTGTGAACATCAGGAAACACTTTTTCACTGTGAAGGTGACAGAACTGGCAGAGGTTAGCCAGGGAGGTTGTGAAGTGTCCATCCCTGGAGATATTCAAAAGCCATCTGGACGTGGTCCTGGGCAACCGGCTCTAGGCAGCCCTGCTTGAGCAGGGTGGTTGGACCAGATGACCTCCAGAGGTCCCTTCCAACCTCAATGATTATGTGATTCTGTGAAATCTGTCAAGATGGGCTTTTTTTCACGAGACATCCAAACCAACACAACAAACCTGAGGTATTTTACAGAATCTTTACCTACAGACCTAAATGCCCTCATTTGTGTGTGTGCAAGACAGAGAAGAGGAAAAAAATGAAGTCACTGGTTTTAAGTCACAGTGGGAAAATATTGTAATAAGACAACCAGCAACTCCAGTATTTAGAATAACATAATAATTTATAAATATTATTGAAATATTTTTCAGCATTCAGAAATTTTTTTCCTGGCTATTAGTAATAGACAGACATCAGCTGATACTAGGAATGACATTGCATGACTTTCAAGGACAAAATAAAGTTGCACTTACAGAAGAATGAATAGCAATAGAAAAAAAGTGCAAGCACTAAGATTGCCTACTGTTCAGTGGTTCAAGCTCTAGAAATGTTCTAGACATCCTCATTGATACTGCATTTAAAATTTCACACATCTGGAAAACATTCTTCTTTTTTTTTTTATTACCAGGATGCTAATTCATTATTATAGCATCCTACTAATGATAGAGGATATGTCCTCCATTTATCCAAATCCCTTTGTTAACAATTCCTATGAAGTGCTACATTTCAAGAATGCTAATGACTGGTGAGATAATGTATTTATTTAAAATTGTTTAATTTACTTACTTAAATTGAAACGATGAAGTCCCCAGAAAAGCAACCCTGCCTAACTGAAAGCTTGTAGCTGCAAGATGACACCGGGCACACCATCCAGTTATATTGAACAGCTTCTCTTCCTCCTCAGTACATGTCTGGAGAACTTATTCTACAGGTTAGGGCAAACTAAGCATGTAAGAATGGTTTCAGAGGGTGTCCCGTGGGCCAAAGTTGATAAATAGTGAATTACTTTACCTGATAATATTTCATTCCTGATCTGTACTGTCTGTAATCCTCTCCTGGTAAATGTGGAGCTTTTACACTCCCTAGGCAATCTGTCTGCTGCTAAGCCCTCTGAACTCACATTTTTCTTGACAAAAGGCAAGCAAATCTGTGTGAGGAAAAGCACATATTCCCATCTCTGTCAGGTAAGACTACAAAACACTTTAGCAGGTCCGCAGAAGTTTCCAAGAGATTTCATTTTTAAAACCAATTAGGAGGTTTGGAGTTGGGGGATGGGGAAAGAAGTGGAGCAAGCAAGCAGCAAATAATAGCTTTTAGATGTGTATCAGCATTACAAAAGTATACGGCTGCAAGGTTATGGTGTGTATTAGGTTACATCAAGAATAAAAATGATATGCCTTGAAGATATATTTGCAATAGAGCATTTTACTAAATCATTTTTAATTTTGTTAATATCTGTAGTCACTACTATAATAGAGTGTATTTTTCTTATTACTCAGTAGTCGGCTTTTTTTACTCTTCCTCCTATTCTAATCCAATCTATCTTGCTATAGATAGGGTAAACAGAGCTTATAGTCTCCAGTCTGAAATCAGAGCAGATTTTCAAATGAGCTGTATGCTCACATAGCTTTGGAAATTGGAAAGCAGAGTTACTGTCAGTATGCAGTGCCCTCTAGTGATCACCTCAGTGAAATTGTAGAAATAATACACTGCTTTTTCATACTCAACGTTTCTTGATATTTAGGAAAAAAAAAGAGACCGCGGTGGGGTCCGAGCCGGGCGGCAGCGCGTAGGCGTGCAGCTCCAC
>JANZYA010000029.1:6166424-6176709 GCA_027575145.1 Gyps rueppelli | reverse complement strand
TTAAAACCCCACACTCAGGATTTAACTTATCAAAACTGGACTGAGTCTAGCCCATCAAGGGGATTGCAGTGAGCAATCTACTACTAGAGAGCTCCATCGTATAATAATATGGCCATGCTTGTGTCGCTGCCTTGCTTTCAATAACCAAACCATCTCAATCATCATTAGCTGAGGCAGCTCTGCACAGTATTTTGCTGCTCCCTGGAGATGTACCTCAAATTCCACTTAAGTCCAACTGTAGATACCTGACTGCTATATTATTGAGTTAACCTTCTATCTTTAGGCAGCCTTTAGACACTAAGGCAGCCAGGCAATAATGATTTAATAAGCTTTTTAATATATTAATAAAAATGCCTCCAAAGACTGCATATGCTTGTTATTTTGCTGAGACTAAACTAAATTTTCAGCTCCAGAATAAGGGATTTGTTTAAACTAAAGAGCTCTGGTCTTTCCGGTTTGTGATTGTTTTCTTCTAAGATACAAGCCAAGTGAGTATTAAATGAGCCCAGTCTGGGGAGAAGAGGAAAAAGTGAAAATATAATTTATTTACATAGTGAATGCTCCACACAAGGTTGAAAAAAACAAAGCATATTATAAAAAGTGAATTAAAACCCAATGGGCATAAAAGCTAGTCAGCTTGTCCTTTAGCAGTGTTTTTCCACAGTTCTCTGTAGCTTCCCAAGTGGAAATTTATTTTAGGCTTGAAGTTATGCCTGTGCAATCTATTCCTCTAGCTGTGTGTACTGCTCAAGTTGAGGCTGTGTGAGGAGTGTGCGATAACTTTTTTTGTGGCTCCTTGTTTAGGTCTTGCCTCCTTAATTGCTAGTTGTAGTTTTTATCTCTTCCAGCTGCTGCTCTTGTTTGTCTCTCCTGGAGGAGAGGAGGATTGCAGTAAGTGGGACAGGATTGCTGCAGATCCTCTGGCCCCTACAGTGTGCCCTGAGCTGGGGACAGCATCTGCCACAAACCATAATCACCATTACTCAGAATTATATAATTCTACAGCATGTTTAATAATAGTTATTGAAAAATACCTGTTGGTGAAGTTTCATATGAAATTAGTTTTACTTGCTCCAATCTATGAAGAAGTAGAAGATCCCTTACTATTGTTTTGATACAGGAGATTGCTGCTGGATATGTCATTATTAGTGTTAACCTGGGTTTCATAGGTGCTGTTGAGCCTCATCCAAATAGGTTTTCTCCACCCAAAATGTTCTCAGTCCTGCATAATGCATGAGCAGCAGATCCTTCTTTGGCAGGTTCAAGTGTAAATTGGACAAGTCGAAAGGAAGGACAAGGGAAAAACAAAGGTATTGTGAGTTGAAGCGAGGTACTGTGGTTTTTAATTCATTTTTCAATTATTCTTTCCACTTTCCCTTCCCTTTCTCTTTCCTCCCTGAGCAGCAGTTAATCAGCACCTTTGAGCATTCATTTCCTCCATTCCAGAAACTCTATGGAAAAGTACAAGTATATAGGGAGAAAAATAATAAAAAGTAAAATATATGATATTGGCATACCCATGCCCAGCAGCATAATTTATAATGTATTCATGCTCTTGTCAATCAAAAAATGCAAATTTAGAAAGATGTGCAAGAGGCAGAATAGATGAGAACTTAATAAAAATATCTTCTCAAAAGCAATGAAGAGACCATCATGTCTGTGTCCCACAACCTAGCAAAAGAGTCTAGACAGAGTTAAAAGAAAGCAAAGCAATTTTATGTGCAGGCTATCATGGTGTGGGTGGCTCAGTGAAAGAAGAAATGGTGACAAATGCATATGCATGTAGACACACACACACACAAGTGATTTTATAGTGGGAACTTTGACAGACCTCTGGGACAGGCTGTGAAAGCAGATGCAGGATTGAAAAAAATCTTGAATGCTGACTGGGGTGGAGATGGATTCGAATTGAGTAATTCATACAGACTGTGGGTAAGGTTTGTTGGGTTTGTTTGTTTTTTTTTTTTTTTTTCTTAAAACCCCTCTTCCCTGCCCCATCTTGTCGGAACTTTTCAAGACTTACAACAGATAATTTCAAGCTTTTCTCCCTCCCCCCCATCTATGTTTGGTTTATGTGCCAGAATCTACTATCAAAACCAGTATTTTACTCTTACTAAGTAATTATATGTAACTTTAAAGTACAAACACGGAATGCAGAGCAGCTGAAATTAATTTTCAGAGTTTTTGTTTTTATCTGGACACTTTCTCCTTTTGACTAGTTGCAAAGATTGATTTCTGCTGCGTAAATTACTCGTGACTGTGGCTCTTTGGAAATACTGCTTTTTGGGTGATCCCATGCCGAAACTTAGGAATGATCAAGGGATTTGCTGTGCAGAGAAAATGCATAGGCTATTTCTGCTGACACGAGAATATGCTGAAAGTAAATAAATGTGTTGGGATAACGCATTCAGAAAAATCAGTAGTTACTGGTAAGCATTTGATATTTTTCTAAATACTTTTTTCTTTGAAAATTTTAGTTGTGTTTATGGAGTTACATTACCCAGAATTGTAATAAGCAGTGTGGTGCTTTGGTACAAGTCATCGGACTTCTGTTAAAAGGGTTAATAGACATCTGCAGTCCTTTTGTTCCTTGCAGATTTCTGACTAACTGCACCTGAGGTGATTTTGTTGGGGGAAAAACTTGATATTAAAGGGAAGAGAGCATGTTTATGGTCATGCTAAGCTGAAAGTAAGGTAGGTTGCTGCCAAAATTGGGGTTCTGTCCCTTGCCTTGTCTAGCACAAGCCTTTTTGGTTGCATGGTGAGCTAGATCAGGGAGCTGGTGCAGCTGAAAACTAGCTTGTTTGCTTACTTGTTTTTCTGCTGGATTAGCTGCCCAAGAGTAATCCTGGAGGTACATGAGTATTTATGTATAAGCAAGAAGAAAAGATGGAGGGGGAAAGGTGAATTAAGCTCTAAGGCAGCTACCCCTTTCAACTGCGCATGTGGTTGAAAATTACACTAGATTACAGTATGAGCTGGGAGACCATTGAAGGGCTTCCAGTCATCAATACCAGAAGGGAGCTGGTCTCTCTGATAGCTCGTACATGCCAAACTGTTTAAGTGTGCATGGATTTTTGTCAGATATTGTTGGGGAAGGGGAAATACTGCATGTGCTTTACTGTACTGAGATACCTTTTGTCTGTCATAGTTTTGGGGTTTCCAAGCAGTGCCAGATGATACTGATGTTGTAGAAATAGGAATTCCAATAGCCCATAAAGTCTTATTTGCTGGCATAATAGGAATCTTGCACATAATTGCATCTCTTTTATCGCACTGTCATTGTACATTGTTACATGTTAGCTATCGTATTTATTAATTGCACATCATAAAGAATCGCTACCTATGTTACCAAGTAGGAAGCTACTATTAGTATCTTTGCTCCATTATTTAAAGCTTCATTATTATAAGAGTGTATTAGGTAGCTAATATCTTTCTTCTAAATTACTCTATTTTTCTTTACAAAACGCTGAAAAATATGTCTTTCAATAAGAGTCAGTTACACGAAACCAGTGTTTCAATGCTCCAGTGCTTTTTATATCCTTGTTTAAGTTGCCTTCGTACTTCCTGCACTAAACATTAATAAAGTTAATTAGAACTCAGAAACTGGGCCTGTTTATATGTACTGCATGGAGGGTTTTTCAGCCGTCGTGGGAATCAATCTCACGTTTCTGGGGCTGCTGTAACTGTCATTATACCCTCTAATTACATTTCCCGCCTTAGCTGAAAAAAATAAGAGGTATAAACAGAAGTCAGGGAAAGATACAGAGAAAGCCTATCAGACAGTTATTTCTTCAGCTCTCCTTGCAAACAACGGGCAAAGCTGTCATACAAGGCCACCTTTGGTAACTTGAAATTGCATAGAGTAACCATAGAATTGGGGCTTAATGCAGCTTTAGTGAATAACTAGAAATACAACTACTACTAGTTGTTCCACTAAGGTCTTCTGCACCTCCACTGTTAGACTTACTGCCCCCATTTACAGGGTGCGGTAAAAATTACTATCTGCAAAGTACGATATGCTTGACTAAACAAAATGGTGATTCAAACACAAAGAAAATGTATGTTGAAGGAAAAAAAATTAACCATTCACTGGATGTCTTCAGCTGCTGAGGATGTGCTAAAATAAAAGAGCTAGGAGTAGAGAACTGTCTCTGAAATATTAGCAGGGTGACCTACCAAGTGAAGGTGGAAGTACAAACTCATTTTCCTGAACACAGTAAACTTGTTCATTTAAATTAGCGGGTAATACTCCACAACAGAAAACTGACAGTTCAGGACACTACTGTGTAGTTTATCAAGCAAAGAAAAGTTACAAAACTATCTATCTACTGAAATTTTCAATGAACAAAATGCTACTAGCAGCCTAGCATCTTCTGCTTTTAAAATAAATATTTACATTTAAATTTATAAATCTTAAGCTACCTTTTCTTACAGTTTGAGAAGCTTTTAGAAATGTATTCCAGGGCTTTTAGTCATTCTAAGATACTGTGTTTCTGAATTAATCCTTTCAAGCAGCCATCAAGTTAATTCACAGTTTCTTTTGTATAACTAGGAGAATAAAAAAAGCTATACATCTTAGAATCCATGTAAATACAGTATGTAATTTTTTTCCCCTTCAGTATTTCTTTGTACCATCATAATTTGATGTATTCAGAGTTCAAGTACACAGTCCAGTTGAAGTACACAGTAAGTTTTCTTTCTACATTTCATCTTTCTTTAACTCACTTAGAAGCAAACAAATACACAGGACATTTTTGATAGGAAAAAATGCTTGTATAGCCTAATGAGTTCAAGTAAAAATAACTTTGAAAGTATTAAGCCTGTATTCTTTTTCTGTGCTTTTATGTTTTTATTGAAGTATAAAACTTAGCTTCTAAATTATATGAAGTAAATTGCTTTAATTAGATTTTAAAATTAATTCATTTATTCAATTTAAAATTTAAAGTTAATTCAATCTAAAAATACTTAATGGTGTGTGCTAGTTACTTTTAGTAAGCCATTTTTTAGTAAGTATCAAGTCTATTCCTTGAAGTGAGGGATTGAGCTATATACCACTTGTGCTAGATATTGAAGAAGGTTTCAATTGTCAACAGCAGCTGTGACAACAGGGGGAAGTTATCTTAGCAGGACACTTGGATGTCAAACACTGTGGCCAGAAACATCCCCAAGTACCCAGATGGGCTTGTGATCTGCTCAGCCTTGAAAAGAGTAGGATTCTTTTGTCCGTAGCAGAGCCAGTGTTGTGAGAACAGTCAAAAACAGTGGGGGAAAGACAGACCAGATCTGCATGCCATGTTTAATTTGATTAAATGTGTAATTATCAGTAACACATTAGAGATGTATCCATTTATTCTGATGATTCTTAATCCTGCAGAGTAATCTAGATATTCAGTGTACCATCTGAAGTTTTTGTTTTCTTTTTGTCTCTTAGAGCTGGAGGTCATGTATATCTACCCAAGCTCATTCAACCTATGTGGATAATAGGGGTCTTCTGGCTGCTGTTGTGTGTTTGGTGTTTAAAAACAAACCAACCAACCAACAAAAATCACTGACAGGTAACAAAAATGTTAACATCAGAATAAGGCGTTCTTTGTTCTTATGTTCTTGAAGGCTGTCAAAAGTCAGTGTGCAAAGAAAGCTTTTTAGCTAAGTAAGTTGTCATTTTTGTTACTACACTGGTTAAATTTAAATATAGTTAAATAGCTCCTGGTTTGTTTTTTTTTTCTTTTTTTCTAATATGTGCTTAAAGCATCCTGGAGAACCATAGGACATCATTTTCCAAATGTGACATACCCCCTCTTCTTGTATAAATAACATCAACATGTTGTGTTTGGTAGGCTGCGGTTAAACAGCTGTTTTGTTATTAATATTTTATTGCCCTACGTTTTCCAAGATATTTTGACACTTGCTATTATTTCAAATGCAGTTTTTCTTGGAGTTTTTAATGGTTTGTGTATATCTCTAGACAGTTTCAAGATCTTGAAGCTGTCACAACATGTTAAGTAGGCAAATCAGCTAGCACAGTAGTTTCAAGAAAGATAATTTTCTTTGCATAACTTCAATCTGCATCATTTTGCATGACTTATTAACAGGAACTGACTCATTGACAAACAAGGCATATAGCTTACGGAATAGAGAATGTTTCAGAGTAAATGTCTTCAAAAAGCTAAGCGTTGATCAAAAATCTGAATTTCCTGTTGCTGACAGGCAGTTCAAAATTTGCAGAGGCTGCTTACGGTTAAGAATTCATTGGAAAGATTTCCACAGGTATATTACAGTTTTGATATATATAAAATGTTTAACTTTATGGCCGTCAGACCTTTATGCATTCAACCTCACTCAGTAGTTCAAATCTAAATTTCTGAAGCTCATATAAGGGACTGTAATTGTTTTAACATTTTAATTTTCTTTTTTCATTTAATCCTTCCAATCCTGGAGTGAGTGGGACAGTGAAGGTCAGAGTAATGGCAAAAATGGAGAGTTCTGACTTTTTATTCATATAACTAGATACTGTGCATCTGGTCAAAAATGTATGCTGTCATTACACTGCATTGCTATTGACCTCTGCCCTTTTCTCCCAATTACACTGTTCCTAGGATAAGAGGTGATTCACAGCCTGTGATAGCTTAACACTGTGTCTCTCTGCCAAAGACTTCTGATTGTTCTGAATCATGTGTGGTGATCAATTTTTTGATATGAACTACTATCGCAAAGCAGAACACCAAATTCTGTTTGTTTAGGAACTTGTGTTAGACAAAAGAGCTGTCCTAGAGGTGAAAGGATTAGTGTTTTATCTACTAAAGCAGGCCTCAGTTCTACCTTTGTCTAAAATTATTTATAAAGCTAGTAAAGATTGAATAGTGTTTTCACTTCTTGTGTTTTATACCAAAACAAAAGTTTGAAGGAACTATCGCCGTTCTTTTCTGTCTGGGTTGTTTGTCATGTGCTGTGATAGTGACTTCAGAAGAGAAACTGGGTCTTCTCTCCACTTCTTAGCAGATGGTGGCTGTTTTTAACACTTATACGAAATTTTAGTAGCAACTATCCTAAGTCTGTGTTTGAGAGTTTTCATGAAAAGCAAAGAAAAACCTGCCTGTATGCTTTAAAAGCAATTAAGAAGCTAGAAGTCAATGCTAAATCTTGGTCCTTTTTCAGGTAAAACTCCGTATTAACTTCAAAGACAGTGTGCTGGAGTAAAGTCTTTAGGATCGAACTTTTAGCAAATAAAGATTTTGATATTTAAATCTCTTTCTGTAACTGTTATTTTGCTTAGTAGGAAGAAGGCAGCTCTTCTCACAAAATAAGATTTATCAGGAGGACTTTGAAGTTTAAAAAATACGAATGAATACATTTGACTTTTTAAATATTTGAACAGTTAACATGACTTAAACTGCCTATGTGATGACACTTTGACTAAAGAGAGGTTATCTTTTTCATATGTATGCATTATAAGAACACACGTAGAGTCCAATTTTTCAATGCTGTCTGGGTACAGTGTGCTGCCTCACTGACACAAAAAAAGGTCCTTTGGATGTTGAGCAATTGAAGGGTTTTTTGCTCTATAAAACTTCTCTGCAAGCCCCAGAGGAGTGTCAAACAACATAGAGGATCTCAACTAAAATATTCTGTTTTCTCCCCAATCACTAGTGTATTAGCTGAGCAGAGATAAAAGAAAAATCATTATAATCTTCATAATGCTAGCCATGAATTAGACACACATGAACTGCAAAGCAGGAGATTTCTTCTTAGGCTGAGGTTTGTATTTACAAGTGAAGGGAACAGAGGTTTGCCTAAAATCAGGGATCAGATTTCCCAGGGACAGTAGATGACGAATTATCAAAGGATGTAGAGATAATGTTGGCAGTGCCATATAGCACTGAGGATTGAGATAAATGCATTGCTGCTCTGGCTGATACTGGAACCAATCTCTGAAAGATATACAGGAGAGGATGAAAATGTTAAATCCAGGGTTTGTCTAATCACTTCAAACTTTGGTGAATCCCTGTGTTCCTCTGATTATGTTCTCTGCCGGCATCTCCCTCACTCCCCAACATACATGCACAAATACACACCTTCCCAGTAACAACAATCACTCCAAGGACCTTGAATTGTTTCGTAGAAGAAAATGAATTCTGACCATGAATGAGAAATACTTTGTAATATCCAGTTAGTGATATTATTCTCTTGTGCACATGGAGCCAGGTTTCTGCTCTGAGCCTGGCTGGTAATGCAACCCGTGGCACAGACCCTTCCTGAGGGGTACTCGCGTTCCCTGTCTGGCACTAAACAATCCTGCAAGTGAATGTGAAAGCTGGTGTGATGAACATTGTCTTAGTCTTGATATCAAGTGGACAAATTGGTCTTCAGACCCATTGGAGTGTGAATGAATGTGCCAGTTCCTCAGGGGTACAGAAAAATTCAATCTTTGTGAACTGAACACCAAGAGATTTTTTTCCCCCATCAGGGAAAATTTCATTATTATTCTTTTTTCCATTTGTTAAATGGAAAATGTAAAGGCGAGCTGTTCAAGTGGCAGTCTCCAAACAACAGAATATTTTCCCTCTATCCCTTGCATTATTTTTCCACCTCAATATACCATTATAAGGCTGATTGATCTGCTACCCAGCTCCTGAGCAACCTATTGCAGTACAATCTCTATTGATGCTCAAGGAAGTGGAGAGCCCTGATCTAAATGAAACATGAGGGTTTGGGTCAGATCAACAGTAATCCATGGTAGCCTGAGCTGCGTACTGACTAGGGAAAGATGCGATTTAGTTGCTGCAGACTTCTTGGTTGAATCACGCTCATTTAGAAGAGCAAAGGGATGGTGACAAACTCAACCTGTAATCCCATCAGACAGAACAACTTGAAGAGACATAGGGTGATCTCAAACAAAGCTACAATGAAACATTTCAGATTTCTGGAATGGTGATATTGTCTTGGACTCTCTGATTCAGGGGTATGTGTGGCGGGGAGCATAGAGGAATGAGGGAGTATTTTAACTTCTCCTTCAAGTTGTTAAAGAAAAAAAAAAATTGTCAAAAATCAGACTTTCAGTGTAACAGTTATCCTAAATTGGACCTATCTTTCTTTCAGAAAGATTCTTTAACAAGTATGTTAATTGACTTGTATGCTAAAAAAAAGAGAACACTACTTTTTGTAAGGTTGTATCTATTTTTTTGCCGCCTTAATATTTTTGCGATCATTTTACTATCTGTATTTTATTATTAAGAACGCTAGACTACATCTATGTCAAACATTTGCTAGAAAGTTTATGTCATAGCCTTGGGGTGGTGCAGGCTGCAGCAGCCTGGCAGAAATCCACATTCCACGAGCAACACTCACTGGACAGTGGTTTTCTGAGCGTAGCTGAAATTTGGGGGTTTGCTCTGTAAACCCCTAAGTGGATTGGCATTTGCCATTTCAGGACTTGCTCCTTTGTGCTGGTGAAAATGCCAGAGGTGGATTAAGCAATCACAGCCAAGCTTGCTGCTACTTGCTATAAAAACATGTTCTATGAAACAACTTGGAGAGATGCAGAGAGAGCCCCCTTGCTCAGCTCCTTGTAATGAACAGGGTCGTATCAGAGGTCTGAGTGTCCAAAACAATTCTTCGGGGTCTCAAACTGCCAGGAAGGCTGTACCTACCAATAACACCTGAACAGTGGTGCTCTGCGGTTCCTGGTGTGCTTTGGGCCTCATGGCAGACCTCTGTAGAGAGATCCCTCTAAAGACAGAAGTAGAATTAGGGGTTTTAAGAGAGACATTTCATGCTTTGGTACCAACAGAAGTACCTGAGCACTGCAGAGAGGCAAAGGGGTCGGGTTGGGGAGGCAAAGTGAAAGACAAGAATGTGGTTGTGCTTAAAAAAAAAGCAACTCTTTGAAATGAAAAATCTAAAAGGAGGGAGAGCATGGACCAAGGCAAATGTTGAAGGACCCCCACTCCGCCCCTTGGGACTGCATGCGGCCACAGCACTGCTGAACACGCTCCTCAGGCAAATGTGCCGAGGGGCCCGGCCAGCACGGCTGGGCGGTGTGGGTAGCTGCACCGGGAGACCTACAGAAAAGACACTGGAGGTAGCCCTGGCCCCTGCCATTTCAGCTGATGTTTCTGGAGTTTGGCCCTCTCCGCCACGTTAGGTGCCCTCTTCTGCGTGCCACCCACTAACATGATTTCACTGCTCCTGTTTGGGTGGATGGTGCTGGCATGCGTGGTTGGGACAGCTGCACTGGGTGCATGGAGCTGGAGGGGAAAGGGAGGAGAGGGGACACAGACCAAGC
>JANZYA010000029.1:5393729-5403875 GCA_027575145.1 Gyps rueppelli | reverse complement strand
ATTCCATCCATTATCTGCCATTTCCCAAAACGCAGCAATAGTAGCTCTTTCAGTCTATTGAGTGGCTCCAGCTGAGAGGGGGAAGAGGGAAAAGGGGGCCAGACTCTGGGAACAGTGAGGAACTGAGTCTCTGTAAAGGAGTCTGGTGAGGGACTTGGTGCTTGGCACTGGAAGACAGTCTGATCATTTCTCCTGCACAGCAAAGAGACTTTCAGAAAGTGAACTGATGTTCATGGATTTTATAGCCTAATAGTCCTAGGTGGTTCTTTCTACAAAAAGATGGAAGTCCTTGAAGGAAAGAATTGTAGAACAAATTTTCGCCCTGCTTTGCTGATTTATATTACAAAAAAAGCCCTCAAAATTTTAACTCCTTTTCACTAGCTAAACACTACTGCCTTTCACCCAGTTCTTAGCACAGCACAAGTAATATATTTCTATATACCCCCTTGGTATTCAGGAAGAGCAAGAATGCAGACTTTCCCTTCAAGGACTGTGTTTTTAAACATAAACATCTTTTTGAAATGCAAAGCTAACTGTTTCTAGCAAGAACAGAATTATGAAAACGTGGACCCAAATCCTACCCTCTATAAAGTCATTCACATCAGTGGGATTTGCATACATGTTGCAAAAGATAATTATGCCTGCAGTTTTCTTATAACTGTCCAGCACATCTATGTCATCACCCCGAGTTAGAGACTAGCAGGATACAAGGGAGATCAAATACTAAACTTTCAGAACACTTCATGGAAAGTTGGATGTTCAAATAATATTCTTGGGATAGACTTTCAGCATATAATTTCTCCGCATCTTTGGAGTTCTTGTTCTTCATTATCTTCTTTTAAGCATAACTGTGGACTGAGTATTGCCACCAGGGCTGTTAAGACTCAATTCTGTACTACACCAAAATACCTGTTCTGTAGACTCATACACAAATTCTTTTGTGGTCTCCATCGCTAATCCTTGATCTTATTTAATTGCTGCTGGTAAGTATTAGAAGTCCTAAATATCTGTTGGAAAGAAACTGTCATAAGTTATTTAACTGACACCAAAATCTTGAATGTGTTTGAAGTTCATACGCTTTTGGATTTGGAGCTGGAAATCAAATATGAGTGCAAATACACCTGTAAATACAAAAACCAATTCAGAGCTGGCTCTGCTAACACAAATATAACAATTTTCCTTAAGATCTCCAAAACTGAGAAAATCATCATCAGAAGTTCGTCCAGTTTGTCAGTTTAAGTTACAGAAGAAACAATAAAGCAATGACCTATTGCAAACAGTTTTGCTTTCTTGTTTGTTTGATTTTACATAATTTAATTCGCTCTTAAAATGTTGATTTGAAATTAAAAATACCAAAATTAACTTTGAAGAATTTTTCCATTCTTGAAAATGAGATGGAGATTCAAAAAATATTCTTGTTCCTTTTTTGTCCAAAAGCACTTGAGCATTCAACATAAAACTATAAATAAATTTTGTCAGACAATACAACTTTGATTAATAAATCACTTAAAAAAAAAAAAAGCCCCAAAAACAAAAACTATGGACAGCTCTGGTGAAAGTCTCTTATTGAGCAGAGCAGCTTTATCAATGACAGATCTGTTCCAGCAAAACACCACCACCATCTCCCAACTGCTATGTAAAAACCAAATCCATTCTGGTACCCTTACAAGTACTGGTCACTAAAAGCTATACAACCAGGTATCATAAACTAAAGTAGTAACTACGTAAATCATTCCTATTCCCAGGTAAATTCTGGTTTATCTTCAAGAATTAGTTTATAATTTTCGAAGTCACAAAATATTTCAGCTGCTATAATTGTGAAGTCTAGCAACAGACATGTCTTCTGAGTTTTCAAATTGAGTAGTCTTACTGGCATGTAGGCCAAGTTATCCTATCAACTGCATGAACTGTACCGATTTTCCTCTCTCCATCCCTCCTGAGACTCTGTATTGCAACAGAAAGCAGAGAATGACCAAAGTTTTCTCTTCAAGAAAAAAACAATAACCTGATCTTTCTCCCTGCTTAACGGGAACAAAGCAAACATGGAAAATACATCTAGAGCCTCAGCTTGGAGCACAATGGTGACCTCTGATCCTATGTTATAAGGTCAAGCATCCTGTGAGCTGTTTGGCTGCTCCTCTATCCTTGAAAACAGAAAGATTTAGAGGAGTAGGTGAGTCACATGCTGATAAGTGAGTCCCCACTGCATCCTGAACAGATGCGTGGGAAGCTACTCTAAGCAAAGATGAAAAATCAATATTAGGTTTTTGCATAAGTGACCCTGACTGAAGCTGAACTTATCAATTGCAGGATTTAAATAGATGTTTATAAAGCAAGATAAACTTTGAAAACAGTAACTTTGTATGTTTCTACAGATAACTATGGATAAATACATAAGGAAAAATAAATGTGATGAACTGTGGTATGAAATAGTCTAGCTTTTGTTTAAGCTGAGTTTTAATGTCTTAAAAAGACATTTATGTTGTGGTATGTTTCCTGGACTGAATATCTATGTTATATAAAGGCCACTGAAGTGCTCCCTTCCCCCTTCCGTTTATAGCCTTTTTAGTTTAGATCAATCGTCATCCATCTGAACATGAAAAAACACTTCTGATATTTTTCCCTCAGTGTTTTCTCTATCTGCAGCAATCAATAAAAGAAATAAAAAAATATAAAAAGAAGAAATCAATGAAATTTTATCAAGCATGAAATGGCGTTTTAACAAAACAAGGGGGTTTGCTGAAGTAATGTTTCAGTAAGGAAGGAAATACCATTGACTTTATTACAGCTGCCTAATGTTTTCCACGAACTGCAGAAAATAATTCATTGTATCTTAGTGACCTACAATAACAGCTGACTGCTTGCACTTGACCATCTTAACTGATAGCTAATTACATCTTTAAAGAAAGAACTTGTGACCTTGCTAAATATCCTCCTGAAGTATCTGGATGAGCACACAATCTTAGAGTTATCTTTTATCCTGCCTTGGTCCTGAAAGGTCTCATTGGCAGTTAGCGGTTATTGACAAAGTTGGCTCCATGTTGCCCATCTTCTAAGACCATTAACAAGCTCCAGAATCATGGAGGCAGCTTATCCAAACCATTTGTCTGTGGTAGTAAGTTGCAGTGACAGAAATAAATTAGTAGAACGGGAGTAAACTTGCTTGAAAAGGACTCCAGGGGTTTTGACAATTTTGGAAAAGAAACTATATCTTTACATATTAAAAGCCTTGTATTTTGAACCAGCAGATGTTTTGTCTAACTACTGAGTCTTTGGTATATCAAGATATGATTTAGGCTATGTTTATATATACCTTTTGAAGCGTATCGTGAAAGAAGCATAAACAGTTTATAGTGTTGAAAATTAATGAGAAGGTTTGGGAGAAGGAAAAAATCATATTTACTTTTCATCTTCAGATTTATTTCCGCTTTGTAATGAACTTTTAACTCCAATAATTACTTTGTGTAGAGAGTAAAACCTTAAATTTTATCATTCATGCAAGGTTTTACAGTCAGGTGATTAAATTAAACTATTCTGTATCAATTCTATTAAGGGAAGAATATACTCTGTGATTAGAAATTATACTTTTTGCAGTGTGGACAGAAATTTGGCCATTCATCATCATGCAGTTCCACTTCATTTAGCGTACACAAAGGAGTAATAAAGGTAAAAACTATTTTCTTATCAATATGGCCAACAATCAGAGGTTGAGTCAAGGTCTGAATGCTTTGAAACAGTTAGATTATGAAAATCTTGTTCAACATGTTTGTAGAGATTAGGGCAGTTGCATTTTTGGAAGATGAATGTAGTTGAATAAATGTTTGACATGATATCCCTTAGGGTTACAATCAGTATTAAAAGTAAAGCAGTTATTCTAATTCTTGTAAGTTCAGGCATCAGTGATTTAAGAGAGTATATTTGTGTCTATATTCCTTGAAACATCCATTTCAAGGCCCAGCTAGGTTCTTCCTCCTCTTGCAAACAGAATAAAGATGAGCTGGGTACTTTGTTCATGATAATGGTGTCTTTTAGGTGTGAAATTAAAATTGGATTCAATTTGCTTTGTATTAACATTAAACGCTCACAATTGCTCCAAAAAAAATGAGGTTTTCCATTGTGTTTTAGTCAAGAGCATCCCTTTCTGCTACTCTAAGGCTATTTCAAAAGTGGCAGTATTTTGGCAAGGCTGGTAAAGTGGGTAGTGTATAATGTGATTTGGGACCTTCCAGGCTGAAAGATGCTATATTAGATAAATAAAAATATAAACTTGTTTCTTACTAGTTACAGCCATCTAGTTTAGATGCAAGACCAAAAAGATTGCAGCCTTGACTCTTAAAATTGCCGTAAGAAGAGAGTTCATTTTGTACAGTCTCAGGAACTGATTAATCTTGTGCCAGTTTTTCTATGCTCTGTACAATCTAGGGCCTGTCACGAGAATAAATGAAAAGTGCACTGTATTCTGCTTCTCTTTTAAGGTCTTTTTCATGAGATTCCAGATTCTGAAGGTAGCATGCAATGCTGTTACCCTTCTTGTGACAAAAAGATTGCTCAAAGTGGCACAAAATCAAAACATTTCACTAAAGAGGACTGATACGAGAAAAGTTGAGCAGCCTAAACCAGAGAATCTTTTTCAGTCCCAGCCAGACTGGTGACTGGGGAACTAACAACCACCCAAGGTACAACTCTTGCTCCTGCAGGCTGAAGCTCTGCTTGCCTGTTGTTATCCTTGGCATTGGGAGCCAGGTCTTCACATCCTCCAATTTTCCCCACCCCCAAAAGTAACTGCAAGTGTGCGTAAGCTTTTCAAGTATTTTTGGAAGTAGAAGGACTGAAGTTGGACATAGAGGAATGAACTTTCAAAGCATTGCATGGCAGATAAGCACACAAATCACATTACTACTAATGGGATTTGTGGGTATATCTTTCATGCTGCGCTTTGAAAATTTATTCCATTCAGTTTATTGACGTGCACAGGGAAAGAAATCAGTCAGCTTGGAGGGGGTGTGTGACCAATTAAAAAAAAAAAAATTGCTTTTTTCGGGTCCCCCTATTTCTTCTATATGAACACAGTGATAATGAACCATCTTATAGCTCTCCTTCCATCTCCATTTTCATCTTCAATAACACTTATTCAAAAGAGAGCAATTAATAATTCCCAGCAGAAGTTTTGCTGCTGATTATAACAATACACTCATTCATAGATCCTTTATGGTATGCAGCAAATCACTTAACCTCCACGACTCAGTTTCCTCCCACAAAAAAAGCAATAAAATGCTTAGAGGTTCAGGGATGAAGAATGAAAAGAAAACAAACCAAAGCGACACGGACAGAAATGTTGTTTTCTTTAAACAAGTGCTAAGGGAAAAGGAGTAAGATTATGCCTCAAATTATATCAATAAATTATGAACATACCTCTTTACTAAACAATTCAATTGATAAAGAAATGTGTGTAAAGAAAGATAATCTATGTCTTGGGGATTTTCAAACACTCCTGTAGAGAGATGAGCATTGTAAGAAATGAAATGCGAACAAATTGGAAGGCCAGTACAGGCCATGAATTCCTGTAGCCCAGAGGTCCTGCGTGTGCTACATGAATTAAAACAGGAGCGCCTGCCCTGGCAGTGGCGGCTGGGCAGGGGGATGTGAAAGGGCTGCACGCTTACAGAAGCAGAAGATTTAGTGCCAACTTGGCCGACCTGTCTGTCGATGTTAATTTCCTTTGCTTCTCTTTCTCGGTCCATAAAATGGGGCTAAGGGCAGGTCTGTTGTGGGATGCTGGGATGGTTCACGTTTGCCTATCATCTGTCAGTTCAGCTTTTTTATCTGCTGAAATAAACAAAATCATTTTGTCTAAAATCAGAGTGAATAATATCAATCTTCTGTAGTGTCTCCATGCCTCTAGCAATTCACAGGAGCTTTACAGCTGCGTTCTCTGAGGTGCAACAGGCTTTTTGGTTAGGTGATATTTCTCTCTTCACTTGGGTTTAGTACTATTGAAGAGAGTTCTGAACTTTTTCATTACCATAATTTCTAATACTTCTAGAAAGCAGTCTGTTACTTATGATTGCAAAATGGTTTAGAATTGGTCAGAAGTCTGGTAACTACATCTAAAGAACTGGTGGCCAAATGCTTGTCTCAGCTGATGAAAATAGACTTGTTCTGGAAGCTCATGAAAACCCTCAATAGAAAAAAAATAGGAATTTTATGACAAAGACTAGGTATTTTTATTCCATGTAGTCACACAAATACCCTGCACCCAATTGGGTTAAATCTTCTCCTGTAAATTGAAATTGATATGGTCTCCCATACAATATTTCAAAGGGTCTTAAATTTTCCTTTGTTTTTGGTTTTACTTTCATTCTGAGTAATGCCAGGGGAAGAGATTGGGGCCAAGTTAGATTAGTCTCTTGACGAATTTTTGCTATCTGTTGTTTAATTAAATGATTTGTCTTTTCAACTTGCCCACTTGTTTGAGGTCTATATGGAGTATGTAACTGCCAGTCTATTCCCAAAATTTTGCTCACCTGTTGTACTACTTTGGCACAAAAATGAGAACCTCGATCGGAAGATATTGTTGCTGGAATTCTGAAATGAGGAATAATTTCATTCAACAATATCTTAGTTACTTCTCTTGCTTTGTTTGTTTGGCAGGGGAAAGCCTCTGGCCAGCCTGAAAATGCGTCAGTCATGACTAACAAGTATCGGTACCCCCCTTTTTCTTGGGAGCTCTGAAAAATCAATTTGCCACTGTTGTCCTGGATAATTTTCTTTGCCAATTATCCTCAGCTTTACTTTATTTGTCACATTAGGGTTATTACGTAAACAAATTTCACAACCTGATAACTCTGTTTCTCCTTGTATTAACACCAAACATTTCTGCCCATCTTGACTCAGACCAAGGGGATAGTAGAGCCTGTCCTCCAGGCTTACCTACCGAGTTTGGGTCTTGCTGCCACTGTTGTTTGATTATGGGGGAATGAAAGGAAGCAATGCTTAGTGTTATTGCAGAAATCAAAGAACCGTTTTAAAAGCAGATCTAGGCAAGAGCATGTCAACCAAAGATGTAAGTGAGAATCTGGGATCCACTGGGTTTTCTTCCAGTTCAGAGTAAGGAGAGTGATTAGCGTGACCCTAAGGGCATGATGTTCTTTCTGTTCATTACTGTCCTGAGCTTAGATTTACCCCAGTTTTCAGTGAAGCCAGCTGAAAAGCTGGAAATTGTTAAAAAACCCTAAAAATGGCTGTTCTAATAACATTTCCAGGGAAAATGGTGAGTCACAGATTGAAAAGCAGCTCTGTGGCTGTGTGCAAGTGCAACAAGTGGTACAGTATTCTCCATGGAGTTAGAAGATGCAGAAGCTTTCTAATGTAGAAACCCAAGAGACTCTGGATGTAGGGATTTATTTCAGAACTGGCTGGCTATTTAAAAATCAAACAGTAGCTGAGAGATGAGAGGCTTCCTTTGATATATGGGCTGATAGGAAAACAAAGGTAGTCGAGAGTCAGTCACTGAAAATGTCTGCTTGGCATGAGAGTGAAGGGAATGGTTAAGGTTACACAAGTGAAACATGACAACCTTTGCTCTCATTTTCAAGTCAAATAGCTTAGAGTTAGATCTTATCACTCAAGACTTGAATTAATCATGGGGCGAGTATTATAACTGAGAGAAATAGATCAAATTATAAAGGCAAGCTGCTACCAAGCTCAATGGAAACTCGAAAGAATGAGGAGGAATGAAGAGAGAGATCTGATTAAGGCTAATAAAAATATCAGCTGTGCCTCAGGGAAAGTTGCTGTTCTCAAACACAAATTCCAGAGTCAAAACCATGGTGCTTTAGTTTTCCATCAAAAAACTGGGCTAGGTAAGAGCTTGGATTCTTTCAGAGCGCGCTAACCCTGCTGAGATGAAGAGGCTTGCAGCTGAGCGGCCCCCTCATTTGCCTTCATAGGAACTGTGGATTATAACTATCTGGTGCGTATCAGACAAGCTCACTATTTTGGTTTTCTAGGTTTCACTCTTTATGTTAATGACTTGAGCCATGATTCATAGCCTCCCCCAATTTCAATTCACAGAACTGAACATTTCTTTCTGTTTGCTTTCTATTCTATAAAGCCATCTGTTTGCTATGAGGCAAACCAGACTCATTACTTGTGAATGACTCTTACTAACAGAGACAGAATTAAGAATAACAGGAGAAAATTGGAGAAAATATGGCTGTTAAATGTGCTCAGATGTTTAGAGAGAAAACAGCAATATCTGTCAGACAGTTTTATACATTCCATCTGATAGAATAATTTCAGTGTAAAGAAATACTCTGTTTTGTAAATCTTTTGCTAGACAGGCAGAAACATTATTACGTATCATCTCTATTTCCTCTCCATGTAAAATTAGCTATCCAGGGCCATGTGAATTCAGATAAGGCAAAGCCTTCCAAGTCAAAACTATGGCTTATCTCCATAGCTGGAGGTATTCAAACACAAATGATACAAGTCAGCACGACAAATAAAGCTGTCAGGAAACTGATACAGCATAAAGGTTGTACCAGGTTGCTCTGCAGCAAAACTTCAACCTCAACACTTATCCTTTGGAAAGGGTATGTTGATGGTATTCTTCTATCTCTATCGACTTCTCACTTCCACCAATTTTACATCAGTGGTCAGCTCCATTTAGTTCAAGAATATTACTGCTGCTGAAACAGACGAATCAGGCACTGCAATGTCTTCCAGTGTTTATGGCATGGAGAGTAAAGAAGTCACACACCGAGAACATGAAAGACTTCTAAACTGATGTAGGTAAGGACATTTTGAAGTTGAGCCTTTTCAGTTTAAAGACTGAAGTCTTTCTGTTACTTGAGAAACTACAAGAGGAAGGAAAAAATGATGAGCTGACTCAGCTAAGCAGTTCTGCAAACATGTTAACTCATATGACAAAATTCAACTTTGCACACTTAAACTTTTCTTGCAGCTTCAAATGTGACATGCAAGCATTTCAGCTGGAAATTTCCCGTACTACTTTTTGCAGCCAATTTTACCCCATTGACGTGAAGGCCAGCTAGCAACTTGTCAGGACTGTCTTTTCTGCTTTTGGCTTTTCTGCCAAATGCTGGGAACAAAAAAGAGCACAGAAGCCGTGAGAGCTGGAGGTGGCAATGCTGGTACCAGCACACCTAGTTTCTCTTCTAGATACATTCGAAATGGTTTCTGAAGATGATGATGGAAAATTGGTTTTTAAAGTAAATTACCACTACATGTCTCAGGTAAAAAATGCAAGTGACGCCAACAGTGCTGCCAGAGCCCGACGTCTTGCTCAAGAAGCTGTGACTCTTTCAACCTCACTGCCTCTCTCATCTTCATCCAGCGTTTTCGTACGTTGTGATGAGGAGCGGCTTGACATTATGAAGGTAAAGAAACAAAGTTATTTTTATTTCCCTCTTTCAGCTTGGCATATAAATGTTTAAGAAGGTGCCTTAAATATTAAAAAAAAAACCCAGAAGTATTTCATGTGTACTTTAATTGCTGTCCAAACTACAACTTAAGTAGTAGTATTTTAGAGTCTGATCCTGACTTCTCAGTAACTTGGCAGGGGGTTGGGAGAGTCCATCTACCCCAGGAGTGCTCCTTTAGCCAAGGAGTCTTCACAGAACAAGGTTCATTGTTCTTCAGCTATTTTGAAGGGAAAAGTTTGATTTTTTTGTTACTCGATTATGGTCAATATGCATCTTTGCATATGACCATTTAAGTTGATTAAAACCAGTAGGTATGGAGAAGTACACCGAATATCTGTGGACCTGAAGTTTGAAGAAAAATTCTATTAACAGCATCCAATAGGGGGTAGAGTTTTAGCTCCTTCTGTTTTGTTTTCCATTTGTAATCTGGAGACATGAATGTTAGCAGAGGGCTTTACTTACCCAGAGTATCAAAATGAACAGATTGACAACCTGCATATGATTATGATGTCTAATGGTATTTTCTGATAAGTAGCATGTGGAAATAAAATGCTTCATAAAACTTACAAAAATCTCAACTGTGTGACAAATATAAAGGTTCTTTTGAAAACTGTCGTCTTGTTTTTTACAATGGTAGGTTTGGATCACTAATGTTTCTGTGCTGGCTGCCCTGGGGAGAGAGCTGGGAAAGTGTATCCCT
>JANZYA010000029.1:4898888-4910529 GCA_027575145.1 Gyps rueppelli | reverse complement strand
AAAATCAGTGGAAACAACCGATACAACTTGAGAATTGGGAAGCAAAGGCTGTATCCTCTTTTAATCCATGAATTCTCTAAAGTGAAGAATAGTTTTTTTATTCCTTGCAAGATTTTGGAAATGATAAATTAAGGATTCCTCTGTCTTACATATCTCCCTCCTGTTAGTATCTATCTTTTCTCCTAAATGCAAAGGTATGAACCCAATATTCAATATCAATTACATTTTTGTCAACACTGCATCATGTAGTGATGACCTATTCAGGCTATTTTGGAACAATGCTGGACATGAGTTTCCAAGTCCTAAGCTACTGCTAGTACCCCCATGCTAACAGACCTCTTTTACTTTTATCATGAAGGCAGTTTTTGTTTTCTAGAGTGAAGAAGAGGTGTTCTCTCCGGTGGGCAGATTACAGGGGTGTGTTAAGGTCTAAGTGTAGTCCCCAGCACTAAGAGAATTGTAGCTATGTCAGCTCACATTTTGAGGTAAGAATGAAGGGAACAGTCACAAAAATACAATGTAATTATGGGTTTAAAGATAAGGGTTTCCTCAGGCATTTAACAGCCAAAGAGGAAGATGTTGGTCCTGGTCACAATAAAGACCACAAGCTTTTCCATAAGAACAGATAAAAGCAAGTAAGAACTTTTTATGTTTCCTTGTTTCAGCTGAGAGAGTTAAACAGAATGGTACTGGGTAAGTGCAGAAAAAAGACACGAAATGAGTGTTTCAGAAAGATGTTTCTGCTCAAAAAAAATTATTCTGCCAAAGTGAGATTGCCAATGCTGCATCCAGACAAGCTTTATATTAATTATCTGTGTTCATAAAGTAAGAATGATTACATCAATAAAGGGTGACTCATAGTTAAATGGTGCCTTTCAACCATACGACATCTATTGAGAACAAACACTGTGCTCCAGATTGAAGCCAACTAATGCACTAACAACATAATTACAATGATTGCAGCTGTGACAAGGGGTATGAGTGGCTTTCAACCACAGCATATAACAGCTTACAAGAAATGTATTTGTTAGTTAAGTATTTTGCAGTTTTGGTTATGAGAACAACTGGAATGGAATTGGACTTATTGGCTTAAACTAGACGCTGCAGAAATTGATAAGAGTGGAAGCTATTAAGAATGTAAGAAAAAAAAAAATCTAACACCAGGATAGCATTCTGCTATTATTTTTATATTTCTGTGCTGCCTGTGAGTGTTCACATGCATACATATACTGAAAAAGGGATAGTTCCTCTTTTCGGATGCTCACCCATGAGAAAAGAGGTGGAGAGAGGGATGGGATTCTTCTCACTGGACTTGCGAAAGACTGAGCTAGTGACTCTGGGCTCCCTGTAAAGTTAAGTGAAATGAGCAGAACCTTTCAGAGTGTGATTAATTTTGTCATATTTTAAACTTCCATTTTGGGGTGGGATTATTTTTGAAGTAGCTGATTTGCTCCTCCGAGTAAAGGGAACTAGGATGACGTACTCCCATATGCACATACACATTGTAAAAGTCTTTGTCAAGTCAGATGTATTATACCTTTGGATGAACACAGGTAGACAGATGAAACAATGCTAACATAGATAAGACCATGCATCCAAGGTAAGAATAGTCATAATACCCCAACATAGGGTACCCTGTGGGTATCATAGCAAAAGTGAGAAAGGCAAGACTGGTGAATATTTAAAGACTACTCATCCCAGGAACAAGACAACATGTGGGAAGATATGGAAAAAAGTGTTTGCCTTAAGATTTAACAACACTGAATATTGCAGGTATCTATCTTGTGAATGGAACTCTGCATATGAGGTGACTGACAGTCTGTGAAGGGCTTCCAAAACAGAGGAAAATGTGGTGCTGTGGGGGTTTACAGAAAGATAGCTGGTCTGTAAACGCAAGAGGAAGGTTTATCCTAAAATCCAGCGCCTTTTTCTTCTTAAGTATCCCCTACCTTGCTTGTAGAAATATGATGTGGATGAGAGTGAGGGAGCATGCTCCCAGCCCCCAGCAGAGTGAATCAACCACCACACCCAGCCTTGCCGGGCACCGTAGGACAACCTGGAGTCCTTCGAGCACAGCCTCCAAGAAGCAACCTTGGCACCATGAGGAAAACTGCCCCAGCTGCAGGAGGGAAGATACTGCCCCAGCCTGTCCTCAGTCCTCCTTGCTTTACAACTCTGCCTCCAGTGTGATTTAGCAAGCACAGACTGTTTTTTTGTTATTTTAAAAAATTATCAGCACTGATTAAATATGAAAGGACATCACACCAAACAATGTTTGCATGCATTTTAACTCACCTAACAGGAGTGAGTTATCTATCCTTATGTTTTAAGTACTCGGCAGCAGTGAATATTCATGCCTGGCTAATGCAGTTAGCTGGAGACAGTCAGTCCAAGGAATTGTTTGTAGCAGGCAGTTATCCCTGGGAGTGCTGCCTCATTACTGAACACTGGTGACGTATCCAGAGTCTGTACCGGACGTCCCGGCTGGGAAGCTGATGCTTCATGTGCATGCTGAGGCCCTGCAGTCACTCACTGGTCTGGAAAGGGGCTGGCTGCTCCAGAACCCAAAATTGCCTACTCCACAGAGCAGCAAAACAGGCTTTGGACTATGTAGTTCTGCAATAACCTGCATTTCAGGGACGGTTGTTCCCTCTGAGCAGAGGTCGACTGTTCCCAGTAAACAGGAAGGTGAATTGTTCTTTTAATAAGGTTTGCTGGAGGATTTTATGTAGCTACATTAATAAGTATTCACTCAATGCTGCTTGTTCCTTCCCTGTGTAAGTTCTTGTGCCCTTCAGACTGCTGTGAGCTGCTCAAACAGGTTAAATGCTGGGTGAGCTGAACCCACTGTGTGCTGAGGGGACCCTGAGCCAAGCCACAGTTGGCTGCTCTGCTGAGGGGGATGGCTTTCTCCAGGGACACCTGTGGTTAGCGGGGCCAGGTATGGGGGGTGCAGCCTGGCTCCTGCTGCAGGACCACCTGTTCCCACCATGCACACCTGGCCGCGTCTGGGCAGGAGGTGATGGAGCAGGGATGAGCTGGCAGACCTCGCAGCAACTGGGCAGACGAGACGATTCACACAGGAGAAGTGCTGGGTGGCCCCTTGGGCTCCATTCTTCTATTTGTGCTGAGCATGGCCTCTTGTCTGTTGGTATTTTTGTTTTGTTTTTCGAACAGCCACTTCAGGATTTAAAAAGCATCACTTGAGAGTCTACTGATCATTGCTGTGAGCTTTACAGACTTCTGAGAGACCTTCCATGGTCATCTTCAGCCACACTTAAGATGTGGTTTGAAAGGTCAAGTAGCCTTCAAGAAAGCCCCCCAAAAATGCACTAAGTATTTCTCTCAGGCTATCTTTTTTCCTTTCTGCCTCTAAAAGGGTACACTTAAGGAGTTACAGATAAAGCTTAGCATGGTGACTGTGTCAGGGGACTGCCCGAGGAAGGCTTTAAATTTTACAGCTACATTATCTTTCTGGCCGTGGTTAAGATAAAGATCTAATATAAAATCACTTTGGACTGTAATGCTTTCCCTAAATGAAATGAAGGCGTTAACCTACTTGATTTGATACACTTTACCCTAGCTTATAAAGCTGGGAGGAAGGTGAGGTAAACTTTAATTAAAACTACAGCACAGATGCCTTCTAGCACTGTGCCCTGTACCTTGCTAGGGCCGTACAGTAAGCAAAATAAATTGGAGACCTGATAGTGTTGTTTGTATTGATAGATGATGCTGTCTTTATGATGTGAGCAGTCCAGTTTGCCTTCATAATAGAGCCTTTTTTCATTTAAATATACCATAAAGTGATTACAGAAATTGAACAAGGATCAGAAAGATCTGCAATTGTTAATGATATTCAGGATGCCTGAACAGTAGGTGTTTTTTCTATTCGGCTAGTCAAATATATCTAGGAACAATTACAATGCAATGCAGGACATAAAATGCGGATTTTAATATAGTAATTGCTTCTTAACTAGGATCTGGTCTTTTGACATTTCCTGTCCATGGATGCCAATATCTTTTAATATGTGTTACAGTTCATGCATTTAAAACAGTTTTAGAATGCAGATTTATTTTCCATAAAACAATGGAATGAATGAACATTTAATGAAATGTATGCAAATAGCAGTTCTTGAGTTGATTGAAGAAGTCATAAGAATGAAATGTTGCTTTAATGGAAGTATATGTTTTATGTTCTGTGAACCTGGTTTGAGACAGTGGAAAACTAGTTTGTGAAGGAAAATAGTAGGAAGGACTAAATTACAATGGTGAATGATATGTTGATACAGTATCTATCTATAGATAAGGCTGAGAATAATGCTTGTTATTTCTGTCTCAAAACTTCTTGTTAGCAATGTTCTGGTGAAGGATTAGTGAGTACTAGTTTTCTTTCAGGTCTGATAGTTTTCGATGTGAGCAACTGTCCTCCAGTTACTACGGTGAGATCAGGAAGCTCATTTGAATTAACGTGGGAGTAGGATTTGAGCAAAGATACCAAATGATGGGTTCTATTTTCAGCTCTGTTCTAACACAGCAGGCAAGTGGTTATCTTTAAGCACTTAAATACTCATTGTAGGGTCAATATGACTCCATGCCTTGCACTTAAATTTTTATATAGGGAGAGTAGGCTAGTAGCCACCATTTCAGCTGCCTGGTTCTGGACCTTTCCTAGACACCCAGACATACCAGTGTAACTGAGCCTTGGGGGCCTATCAGAGGTTATTCGGTCTCTGGCAGCTGCACTGTGGGTCCAGTTGTCATCCCTGATGTCATGATTTCAGGGGGTTTTGCCAGGAGAAATTTTATGGCAGTGCAGAGAATGCAGCAGAAACTGTTTCTAGGACTTCTGTGGAGCTTCTGAAAGCTCAGACAGATTAGGAATTACAACATTTATTTCTGTTTTAAAAATCCAAGTGGGTTTTGGGGCATGATTTCATAGAGCAAATTACAGCTGTTGGTACAAAAGAAAAAGTCCCTTCCTTTGAGGGTCACCGTAGCTGCACCTCGTACTTTGGGGGACTTGCAGAGAACTTAGCAATTGATTTTGCACTAGCATTCAGCATGAAATGATTTTCACTGCCCTCCCCAAAAGGTGTTGGCAAGCATGAAGTAGAGAATTAATTTTAAAATAAGGAGGAGTTCTTTCCATTTACTCTTGGTAAGATTTTCAAAGTCACCTGTGAAACTTTTAGAGGTCTGATTTCCATTAGAAGATAATGAAACCTGGCAGTTTTTAAATACCACTTCTTGACAACTATTAGTCATAATCATTTTCATGTGTCCTATGAGTAGTGTCATTTTGTACGCATTAATGTGGATATAGGTAATCTAATACTTAAATAACTTAGCAACATATATACACCTTGACATGTCAGGTGAGACTGTCCCATCAAATGTAAAACAATCCACTTGAGGTGGATAGCTGTGCACTAGGGACTGGAGAGAGTGCTAACCTCTATATTTTAATAAATATTATTGAAAAATACTATTTGTAAAACATAGGCAAGTTTAATGGTCCATGTCGTTAATTTTATATTGGTAGGTAAATAAATATCTAGCTTATTGTATGGAACAGAACTATAATGAACACATATAAATTTAAAATTTGTAATACAGCAATATTCTGAAGAGTGATAGGTGCATGGTATAGCACCCAACATGACAGATGGCTTTTTAAGGAAAATGGGAGATGACAGTAAAATATGCACTAGATAGCAAAACAAAAGCATTACCTGGAACCTCTTTTCAGCAGCAGGTGGGAAAAAGAAAAGGATTACTTTTACAAGTTTGGCTGAAAGCTAGGTGTCAGTGAATTATTAATAGAAATAATTATTATTGACTTTCTGGTTTGTATACTTCTTTTTCAAGGGGATTATTCACAACTTCATGAGTTATGTAAATCTCTTCTTTGTACAGAAAACTCCCCATTCACTTAAATGGGAACACTATTCTCCTTCATTTGTTGTTACCTCAGTTTTAAGAAAAAAAGTATGAAAGACATAAAAATCAGCCAAAAAATCCAAAAGGGCATTTTCAGAATACAGCAACAACAAAATAGACTTAGTGTTTGTTTCACTCACCTTAGTTTTTACTACAGCTATTCAAGTAAATCCTTTCTCAATGGCTTATTGATTGCAAGTTTGATTATTCTCTTGAATTCTAACATCCATAGACTTGATTTTATAATATCAATGGGAATACATAAAAGCCACACGCTCTGCAGGATAAATGAATTAGTACGGTACTGTTATCTATTTACCAGCCACCGGCTGCACTCACACACACTTGCCCTGCAGGTGGCCAGCAGCATTTAAAGCAGAAGAAAGCTTCGTTTCTCCACTTGTAATCATACTTCACAATCTAAACCACACATATTTAAACAATCTTTCAAAGAATGTTATGGAGAAGAGAAAAAAACCCCCACTGGATAATTACACCTATGTCTGTGTTTAATATGAAAACACAAGTTTCATAACATTAAGAGACATTTCCTGCCAGCACTGGTGGCACCCTGGAGCTCAGGCTTCTGCAGCCTGCCAGTTGCCGTGGGTGGCACTCTCACACCATCTCCCACTGTCTTTGGGGCTTTGTCCCCGAAGAACAACCACAAAAGCACTGTTTCAGCCATGGCTTATCTATAGCAAACACATTCATCACCCATTTTAAGGAAAGAGCTGCAGCAAAGATAGCTATCAGCACGTAGCCGCCTCCATTCCTAAGTGAGCAATCTGTATTTCTGTCCTCATCAAATACAACTGCTTCGGCCCACTGGCCTCTCAGCTCAGGTGGTCCATGAGTTATCTCACTTTTAAATTTACTCGAACCCATCATGGGCAGCATTACACATTGCTAAAAGCCCCATAAGGTATACATTCAAGAGCAAAAACATTTTTGTGATAATGAAAAATAAGCGATTGAGTCATCATCAGTGTGGTAGTGAAAAATAAGGCTATAGGCTTTTGCAACTAGAGTTAACTGGTAGAAGTTCCTGATTCCATCAGACACCAGTTGATGGCAACTGGTAACTTAGGTGGCTTTCTGCTAGTTGGCTTACTGTTTTTTTTCCCCGAAGGCTAGCATGAGCACAGGAACCCCAGAAAGTGGTCTGTAACTGTCCCTTTCCAGGGAAGATTATAAAGTCGTCAGCTTATTTGAATGAGCTTACATTTGAAAAAAGGGTGGATTTTTCACTTTATTGATGCACTCTTCCACACAGGATTTTTTCAAACCTACATCAAACAAGGAAAAACAAATGCTGAGAGGGCAGATTTAGGACAATTTATCAAGGTCTGGGAAATAGCTTCCAGATGGATAGAGCTGTTTGGTGCTGGCTGGTGAGAAGGAAGCAAGGTATTGTTATTGAATTAGCATGAATCTCTGGTGGAGAACTGCATGGTAGATAGAGTGCTCCTTTCATATGGTTTGCATTTGGACCCGTCATATTTCATTTTTATTCAAAAACCTGTGGTAAAGACACACAGTTCTTTTTGGCTTATTAAATTTCCACCAATTCTCCCTGTACTGTTATCCAGTCAGTATTTTTAAACTCTGCTCTAAGTGCCATGCCTGGGTCTGTTTGCTCTTTGCCATGCTTGGATGACATCTTGGTGCTTACAAGCTCACAAGTGGTTTTAGGTTTTTGCCTTCACACACTGAATGTTACCCGAGAAAGTGTGTGAGAGAGGAGAAAAGCTGGATACTGTGTAAGATGTTTAAACTGAGTCACTTCAAGAGTTTATCAAAACCTTTCTAAGTAAAACAATGCATAATGAGGTCTAATGCACACTAGAAAGTGATTGCTAATATAACTAGAGGATTATTCTTGATTATTCTTGTTAATAAATCCTCCCTTTGTAAACATGTCTTCTAGCTGTATAAATGAATGTATACTAGTCCATTTGCTAATACAGAAATAATGTAAAAACCAGCCAACCCAACAAACAAAAACCTAAGGGCAAAAAAAAGATTTGCTCATAACCAACAAATTTCTGCTTTCAATAACCTTCATACCTGTTCCATGATATGTGCCTTATACAGTAAGACATACACAAAGATTTATGTATTCTCCTGCTAGTTTTGAAAGTGTTTACTTTTCAAGTTATCCTAACGGTCACCTAGTCCCTTCTGAAGAATTCAACCTAGTTTATGTTAAACATCAAATTAAAATGACTGTTCTTCTATTAACCTGAGGAGATAAACAGCCACAGTTTCCCTCATTGCAAAGACAAATCAATTGTTACCAAGTAGTTAGTTTCAGTTAAATGAATTTTTGACAATGTGGTCCTAGAAAAGCTGCAGGTTGATATGCCAATGGGTAGAAGGATTTTTAATGAGAGGAAATTTCCAATGTTTTTTTCAATTATTTAGGAGAATTGTTATTACACTTGAGTACTAGGCGTGGGGGCACTGTGGTGAAATAGAAGAAATGAGCTTTACATCTTCCCTTTTCCAATGTTTCAGGGATCTACCACCATTACTCTGTTACCACCTGGGATGTATCCTAGGCAAACAGAGAAGGGAAATGGTGATATCAGAACAAACTAATTCCTAAATCTTACCTGAAATGTAAGACATGGATACTTGTGCTTACTTCCCACACGTATGTCTGGTTTTGCCCTTCTTTTTTTTCCCTATAGTTCTTATTACTCTGTGTTTTATGAGCATCTGCTTCAACTGACCAAGACTCTGTAAGAAATATCCAATGAGGCAAATAAAATCACAGTCTACAGGATACAACCTACTTCTTTGGCTGTAACATCCGATCCCCCCCAGGCTGTGAACAGATCATATGCCTCACTTATCACTTATACTTAATCCTTCAGCTACTGACTACTGAGCTAGGATTCCAGTTATATCAACTCTGAAACAAAGTCTTGGTAGCTTTAAGTTCTCATGATGCAGTGTTAACAATGGGAGTTATACATCACTACCGAAGAAACTGCATTGCTCAATGACATGATTTTCCGATTTTCAAAGGTGTTATCAAGAAACTGACGCTGCATGCTCACAATGCTTGGCATCTACAGGATTCCACATTTGCAGATCCCTCTATGGACATTAGGGCTCAGAAGGCAGAGACAGCTGAGCTAGTGGTTGTGTCTGATCAGTTATCACCTTTCTGCTAATCAGTCTGTGTAAGATGGATGTAAACTAGCAGGTATCAACATTCTGTCACTGTGGACTAAACTGGCCCTTAATTCTCATCCGAATTGCCTCCTCTTTGGCCTGGCAGCCTATGAAATGGTTATCTTGTTGCTGGCAAAAGAAAAGAAATTAAAAGGAAGATAAAAGCAACTTGCCATTTCATACAGATGTCTACATCACAGCATCCGAGAATGCCCAAGGTTGGAAGTGACCTCTGGAGATTGTCTAGTCCAACCACCCTGTTCAAAGCAGGGTCAACTACAGCAAGTTGCTCAGGATGATCTGTATAGCCACAGCACAGAGAGAAAGAAATGCCTTTCCCAATGCACAGGATAAAATTTGTCGCAGGGTACAGTTGAAAGGTCACCTACAATCTGCTTGAGTAAGGGATCTTTTGAGCTCAGTTCCCTGTAAAATTGACTTCTCATGGTACAACAATTAAGAAAACAGAAGGCATGGGGAACGCTTTATTGCTTTTCATGTAGTTCATTTGTAGTCATACCTTGAAGCCAAAATGGCAAGTGCACTGATAAAACTCCACTGGATCATTGTTGCACGTCCCATTGTTCTTACATGGATTGGAGAGGCAGGGGTTACACTTGGACACAACACTGATATCTACCGGCTCTGGAAAGGCAAAACACAGTGTATTAATAGAGAACTGGATTACAAAATTAATACTTCCTGTACTCACACATACATTTTTCCTTAATGCGGTATTCACCCTGCATTGGCACAAATGCACATGCTGCAGGTGCAACTTTACACAACAGCATGGGATTCCCAGGGATCAGAGAGGATTTAAGTACTTAAATCAAGTGCTAGGCAAGTCTCAATGATGCTTATATTCTCCTGGACATGCAAACATCAGCTCTGAAAAAACATGTTGGGAATCTCCAGAGAGTGGGCTTATATATATATGGCTTTCAGCAATTTTTCCTTCTCTCAGTGCTGGAAATTCTGCAATAGCAACCCCTAGGGAACTATAACATGACATTTCTGTGGCTGGTAACAAGAATGAAAGTGCAGATGCAACAGCAGAAATAAAAAACATGCATAAGAAAGATTTAGTTAGAGGCTTATGGGAATATTTAGGTGCAAAGTGTTCTACCATCCTTAATTTTAACAGAGTTCAAAACTTATTTTTTTCCTGTTCTGCCCAGAAGAGTGATTATCAACATTCAGCGATCTCGGCAAAATGCAACAAAGACAAATATGCAAAGATGTAAATGTATGCAGGTGAATACTTGTGGCTGTACTTAAGCCATTTAATAAACCATTTTTTAACAGAACTCTTACAGAGAAGTAGTGATGTTTGTGGGTGAGCAGGAAAACGAACACAGACCAAAACAATACTAAGTACATTTGGGTTTCCAAGTCAATCAATATTTTATTGTTGAGATTTTACAGAAAGCTAATTTAGACAGTTATATTTACAGTTAAAGAAATGGTGATTTTGAAATGGCTACATGTCGAATATTAATAAGTTGACAGCTTTTACATGTAAAAAATAAAACCTAACATTTTAAAAGGACTTAAATTATATCAGGCAGTAAAGACTCCAAAAAAATTTTATTTCATTTTTAAGGAAATACATTTTAAAAGAACTTAAAGAATGGTCCTGTGCTAATCAGAAGTGGGCACAGAGCTTCTGTTATTGCATGACAAGTGATAAGGAGGAGTAAATTGTGAAACATCCAAAAGTGAAGAAAAGAAGCTTATACTTGATGCTAGAGAACAGGTGGAGTTCTAGAAGGCTACCAAAACTAGGGATGCAAAAATCCCTTCCAGTCAAGGATGTACTTTGGACTGTCCTGTATGAGATACAAAAACCTTCATTATTAACTTTGAATACTTGCACAGCACCAACAGGGGGTAAGAACATTACAGAAATGTGTACCAAGGACTCTCAGCTGAAAAGCACCTGCAATGTAAAGGCTATATCCTGATCCTATACTGATGGTGGTGTTATCAGGGCTGCTGACTGCGGAGTGCAACGTGCAATAACGAGGAGAAAGTAGACGAGAAGTAACAAATCCAAAAAATGAAATAAAAGATTGTTGTCTTCCTCTTCTATCTTTGTGTTTATGTCTAACTAAATGCCATACATGGAGTTAGGACAGCAAGAAGAAATAGATTCTAAATTTCTGGCACTGGCGGGGGTGGAACGTGACACATCTGAGCTACTTTTGTCTTGAAGGTAGAATATATGGAGAATATACGAAGGTAGCTCCTCGGAGAGCTCATGAGACAGGCTGCAGTGCTGCTCTTCTAGATTTAGAGGTCACTAAGCCAAAATTTGTTCTATTATTTATTTATTTCATAATACACATGCGTACATTTTCCATTTATTCCTATGGCATAGATCAACGCTAATCAATGTAGGAGCTAATAAGAACAGTGTTAGTTCCTAGCAGTTAAGTAGTTCATCAGTATGGGAGTGATCTCAGGCTCCTCCTGTCTATGCTGAAAGTTGCTTCCAAGGCGGTCCTTCCCC
>JANZYA010000029.1:917604-927924 GCA_027575145.1 Gyps rueppelli | reverse complement strand
GGCCCTCTTTGGCATTTAATAAAAAAAAGTTCTCATTTTAAAAAACTTCTTCACATAACACTCACATAAGTTTTGTCATTCTCTTGCATTGTTTAGGTCTACACATGGATTTTCTGCAGTCTCACACTGTCGTTACCATAGACCACAGGTAAACAGACAAATCTATCCTATCAAGTGGAACAGCATTTGTTAACTTTTTCCAGTTGCAGGCGACAGAATTGATCTTTTTGATAATAGAGGACTGACAAGTAAGATTCTACAAGGCACGATTTTTGCCAAGTTAATCTGGAGACACATTCCCGACCTCTGAGTTTCCTGGAGTTTTCTGGCAGTTTGTTTTAATTCCTGTGGCAAAAGGAAATAAAGGTTTGGGTAGAGATCACTGTCTTGACTCGTGGACAGGAAGAGATGCCAGGACAGATCTTCTATCAACAAATTCATCACGTTCACTCCATGTGAGTCCAGGATGAGAGGTGTTTAAGCAGGATAGGTTTTGTTTGGTTTTCTCTACTTATCCACTTGCTAAATTAATCCACTTACCTGGAATAAGTAGACCTTCTCTGGAGGAATATTTCATGCCATAGTCATAGGGATGAAAATATAATGCCAATGTCAGCAAAAAGAGCACCATTTTATTTTCAAATGTCTTAGAGCCATGCTAGGGTCTAAGTTAAGCTTGCTGTAAAATGTGGTAGGATGTTTTAAATCAGTAAACAGCTCTTAATGAGATGGCAAGCACTGACGTCAAGGATAGACAACACTAGTGTCCCTTTTCCTGTGGTCTGAACGCTTGTCTGCACTATTTCTACATCCACCAAGCAGCAGCTGGATTAAATGGTCCCACAACGATCTGAGCTTAGCTAGGGATAAAGGCGTTTCTGTATGCAAAGAAACAGTTAAAGAATCCAGGATAACCTAGACGTTGAAAGAGTTGTTTCTTGCTTACTCAGATCTAGTCCATGTGAAATTCTCACATTCTGATGAAATCTAGCTACAACCTGAGCAGCAGTAGGGGAGTGAGTGGCATTGGCAAATCATTAAGCATTGTAGCATTGCACTGCTATCACAGATGTACAACTAAATTGCCCTTTATAGCACCTGTATCTATAATGAGAAGCCACAAAGGTCATAAGAAAAAGCCAAGATGATCCTGCAAAAAGCACTCGAGTTAGTGGAAGGCTTAGTTTAGCTACTCCAACTTTGGTCAGTCTCAGAGTATGCCCTATGCCTCTGACTAAGCAGCAAGACTTGAGGAGTGGTGATCCACATCAAGAAAAAAATCTGTACAGAAAAATCAGTAAAAGCTACTCACCTTTACACCCCGACAGCCCACCAAGTACCCGGGCGTTACTTTGAGCCTCCTTCATTAGACAGGAAGGGGTGAAAGCCTAGTTAAACTTGCAAAAAAATAACCACGAGTTTCGACATGCCAAGTTCAGTTTATCCATTAGAGCTCACGGAGTGAATGCTGGATTCTTAGAAAAACAAGTACAGCCCAATAGCAGATACCAGCCGAAAGGTTCGTCTCCTGTCGCTCCTCAGACAGCAGAGGGACAAACACACTTTTCCAAGCGTATTTGGAAAGCTCTAGTTCGACCCCCGCTGAACTCAAAGCATGAGTTCAGTTACACTTTGAGACAAGAATGGGACAATCGGCAAGAGGAAGAAAAGCAGCAGCTCCG
This sequence comes from Gyps rueppelli, assembly GCA_027575145.1. Taxonomy (NCBI): domain Eukaryota; kingdom Metazoa; phylum Chordata; class Aves; order Accipitriformes; family Accipitridae; genus Gyps; species Gyps rueppelli. The sequence continues at coordinate 926,242 of JANZYA010000029.1, read as the reverse complement.
GCAGAATCGCTGCCGTGACACAGGACGCTTCCAGCTTTACCAGCCCCTGCAGAAGAAAATGGGATTTTAAGGAAGAGGTCCTTAAACAGAGGTATATGTCTGTGTGTGTGTGTGTGCATGCCTGTGTGAACAGGTTTCACCTGTAGATCAGTACCGAGCCTTAACCTTCTCAGCAAAACCTTTGATTCTGCAGAAAAGTACACTAGGCTTGTAATGGAAAACCCATGCTCCCAGCTTGGTGGCAAAGAAAAAGAGCAGAGTTTGAGTTATTCACAAATATTGAATCTGGGTACACTAATAAGGAAGCAGAATTATTTCCAGGTGGTCTCAAGAGTGGAGGGAAGAAAGAGGAACTCTGCTAAAGGGAAAACATGGGCAGAATCTTAGAGAACAGTGTAGTCAGACTGATTACAAGCCAGTCAAAGGGGAATTGTAGAAATCCCCAAACCAGACTGGCGTAAAAAACATTGTACTGGAAGGGTTAGCAGGAAACCTGACAAGTTGGTTCTGTCTCTAATGTCTATGGTCAGGTGTATCTCCAGTGTAATTCCAATGATGTTCCACAAGAAAATGTTTCACTATACCTTACAACATGATATGAACATTATTTGAGCACTTGATGGGAAAAAGCAATTAAGTGCTGTCTTGTAGATTTGAATAGGAGCTAAGCATGCTTAGGGACTTTCTTAAATAGAAATGCTCTTCTGAATAGGTATTTGCACAAATGGAGAGCCTTTGTTGGGGGAAGAGGCATGGATCAGAAAGAGGGTTTAAAAATGGCATCTATATTTGAGACTTAAATAATAGAAATGATCCCCAGAGGTTTCTTCCAACCTCAATGATTCTGTGGTTCTCTGATACTTCTTGCTTCACATGGGCCGTTCCCCCCTTGCTAACCAGGCAGGTCATGCAAGTGCTTGGCACGGGTCCAGCTGGCAGATTGATTATTAATTTGGAGAACGAACCAGAGATGAAGTCAAAGTTAATCCTTTTTGTGGGATTCCCAAAAGCAATTTTCATTTCCAGCCAAAGGCTGCCCCAGAGCGCCTTTCAAACACTTTGGCTCTGCACAATAGCTCGGGACAAAAAATGTACAATCATTTTGCTGAAGCAAGTGTCAGAGTCACCGTTTCTGCAGGACCTCAGGGTTGGATTAAAAAGTGGGTGGTTCCCAGGAAAAAGGGACATGAAAAGGTTTATACCTTTTGAAAAAAAGGCTGATTAAAAAAAAATTAAAAATAAATCTTTGATTGGCTGCTAAAGCAGTCACAAAGGATCTCAGACCAGATAGGTAAACACTGAAATAAATTAAACACTAAGCTGAATATGGGCTAAAATCAGCCTTTAACACTCTAGCTGCTTGGGAAGTTTTTTAGCAGGGATGTTGCTCAAGGTGTGTCTTAACTTGTCAGTCTCTACTTTGTCATTCATTTTTATATCACTGCTTGAAAGTATCTTCCAAAGGTTTTCTAAAGCTTGGAAAGAAATGTAAGATGCTCCTTGGAGTCATTGCTATTCAAATGAAGAAACTTTTTCCTACTGGAATATCTAATGTAAGGCATAAATTGAGACTCGCATTCTTCTCTCCAGGTCCTGGAATGGATTGAAGGGAAGGAGAGAAATATAAGAGCTCTGCTGTCCACAATGCATACAGTCTTATGGGCAGGGGAGACCAAGTGGAAACCTGTTAGTATGGCAGATCTTGTCACACCAGAGCAAGTGAAGAAGGTCTACCGGCGGGCAGTGCTTGTTGTTCATCCTGACAAGGTAAGGTTTTCCTAGTTTCGCATTGTTCAGAAATTGTTACTGTTCTCTTAATTATGAAGTGTTGAATGCGATTGCTTAATTTATTGGTGCAAACAGCTTTGCAGAAAGTAGTAGTTCAAGATTTTTGCCGGTTTCTGAAAGGTGAGAACTCTAACCGCTCCCAGCCCCAAGACTGTGCTTGGTACACACTGCTCCAAGCAACAGAGATTCAGATCTTCAGCTTTTGTCACCCTCACTTTGACTCTAAGCCATACTGGTGGTGAACAACAGTCCAGAATATTGTGCCTGCTGAAGGGGATAAGGATGTGATAAAGGCATATGAAAGGACAGGGGTCTTAAAATCAAACTGCTAAAACAGAAGAATCGGGTTATCTGACTATCTGACTTGTGGCTTGTGGTCTTGCTGCTTACGCTTGCCAACCAGAGTGCAATGACACCATCTGGGAAACCCAATGGTGATGATGAGGCTTCCACTTTTAACGAAATGGAGGCCCTGAGAGTTTCAGGGCAGTGGGCAAGGCTTGAGATGATGTGGGCTGCTGAGAGGTTTGTAGGAATACTGCTTTTATCAAGGAACCGTGTCAGGTGGCAGCTCTTTCCCTTCAGTGCAGGTAAAATGCCTCTTGCAAGGCCTAGATTAAATTTTTTTTGCCCTTGGGACTGCAGTGCTTTATCACACATGGGGGGGTTATCAGCTCTGAGGAGCGGAACAGCTGAAGAGCCAAGAAATTCTTAAGCTGAAAACAAGGTAAGCAGCCCTTGACAGTAGCTTGTGTAACTCAATACAACCAAGGAGCCGTATCAGTTTGCAGATGACATGAATTTCTGCTTTGGAATAAAGTTTTTGATGATTCACTACAGCAACCAGTGTTGTCTCCTGCTTTTACACCTCATGGGTAAAGCACCTAGATGAGATTTAGAAGATCCAAATGTTATTTCCATCTCTCCTGAGATGGCTCTGGCATCGGCTTCCAGAACGGTGCCACACCCCACCAAGCTGAGATGTCTCAGTTTACAAAAGCACCAGCCATTTCAGCTGTGTTATCCCCTTCTATCATCCTTTGTTGTGTGCTGGGGTTGTACAGACTCCGTGCTGGACAGGGAAACCAAACTGATGAAATGGCATTGGGCCAATGGAGAGGACCTCATGCCGAGGGAGTGCTCAGAGCCATCGCGCCTCTCCTTTCCCCCGCACAAGATTTCAGACGTGCCGTGCAGCCGCGCACGGTACCTGAGGAGCCACGTCTGGAAGACAAGCAGTAGCAGCTAATATTTTGTGCCTACAACACCACAAATACACTTCTTACTGAGAAGAGCACTCAATATTGACATTATATGACAGAGTTTTACGAAGTAATGAGTGACATGGCAAAAGATTGCATCTCTCCTGGGACAAGAACCAGGAAATACTGGCTGAGATGAGTCAGTGGCAGGTTCAGAAAACACAAAAGGATGCCAGCTGGGTGGTTGGACTATGGAACTCTTTGCTGCAGGAGTTGCTTCTAAAAGGTAGAGTAGTTCAAAAACTGTACAAAAGTGGAATACAAATCCATTGAAAGATATCGAATGCAAAAAGTGGAATACAAATCCATTGAAAGATATCGAATGCAAAGGCAATACCTTTCACTAATGACCTTGAGATGCAGTAGTTTAAGAGTTTGAGAGAAATTTATATGATGCTTGCTTCTCATTGCCACCTTCTGCCCTTCAGCATTTGCTGTTATCTGATCTCAGAGACAGCATGCTGGCCTTGATGTCCCAGTGCATTTGTTCTTAGGAAAGATACAGAATAAGAGAGTCAGCATTTTCTGGTCACCTACCATCTGCTTTTCTTTTAGGGTGAATCTAACCTTTAATATATAATGCATGTTGTGCAATCTGCAGAGTTTTTTCTTGATAACTTTACAAACTTCTTTCGCTTTTTCGGGATACATCAAAAGTTTTGCACATTGGACGTATTTATCACTGTGTTTTCCCGATGACAGTAAAAAATGTCCTTCCAACAACGCTTCACTTTCCTTTAATAATTCCAATACTCTTTGTTCCATAATTTCCTCCTAAATAATTCCTCGTATTTCTTCTAAATTTTTTATATTTTGTTCTTTACAGAATTTTTCCATTCCCTCAATTATCTCAATACAAACTTTTGGATTGATAAAATTTGCGGTTCCGACTTGAATTGCAGTTGCTCCCGCCATAATAAATTCAATTGCATCTTGGTGGTACTGACCACTGCCAGGAACAGGATAATAGACCTCCATTCCGAATCTGTGTGGCAAATCCTGTGTCTGCATCTGTCAGTGTCTGGCAAACCTTCTGCTTCTTCTGTCTGGATATAAATAAATATAGGCAAGGTTTCTGTAAGGATGCTGGGGGTTTCCTACATTTTTAAACAGTTCTAAAGCTGCATTTTGGCAGCAGAAACATAGCCACTGTGCTGATATACTTGATCCAGCTAATGTCAAAAACCTCCATACGAAAGCACAGTAAGAGCCCTGTCATATAAATGCATAAAACTCAATGTTCTGTTGCTATTTGTGATTTAAGTACTATTCATGTCTTGTGTGTGAAAGGAAGTGTGTAGCAAGAGAAATTCACATGAGAAAATAAAAACCCTTACCCAGAAGAAAAAAGACTCAATAATGGTGTAAAATCCTTTCTGTACATAGGATTTATTAATATTTTGCTGCTGGTAGCATTCATCTCCCTACTTCAGACAGCTCATTAAACAACTGCTAAAGTGTTTAATAAATTAACTTATGATAATAAATTAACAGCTTACCCAAGATCAGAACCATATTGACTACACAATTATCTCTGGTTCCCCAAGGAACCATAACCTTATACCTGGTAAACCAAGCAGTACTTAAAGAATTTTTACTGATAATTACATTAGCTATATTTCATTTTTTTTTGCTCTTTGAAGATGCTGCTGCAAGGTTATGGACTTTGTATAGTGGCTTCTAGAAGCAATATTGACTCAACTATAAGCCATTAATAATATAATTATTATGCTCTATAAAGGATGCCAGTCTGATGTTATTCTGTTTTCAAACCACAAATACGTGTTAAATCTATAGCAGACCAACCATATTGAGAAAGTTCCATAGACATAATAGCATGTTTCAGAAGAGCTACAGCAAACACGTCTCCATCCATACATTGGCCTATGTTTGACAATATTTCAACTGAGGATGCTAATTCAAATCTATAGCTCAGTGGTTCCCTCAAGAGATGACAGAGTAATGCTGAAATTATTGGTATCTGTCTGTGGTAAAGTAGGTTCCCCATCAGCTGCATAATGCACCATGTAACATGATGTCCATCTACAAGAAGGGACAGGAGGAGGATCTGGGGAACCACAGGCCTCTCAGTCTGACCTTGGCACCAGGGAAGGTTATGGAGCAGATCTTAAGCGCCATCACACAGCATGTGCAGGACAACCAGGCGATCAGGGCCAGTCAGCATGGGTTCATGAAAGGCAGGTCCTGCCTGACTAACCTGATCTCCTTCTATGGCGAGGTGACCCACTTAGTGGATGAGGGAAAGGCTGTGGATGTTGTCCACCTGGACTTTACTAAAGCCTTTGACATCGTTTCCCACAGCTTTCTCCTGGAAAAAACGGCTGCTCATGTCTTGGACGGGCGTACTCTTTGCTGGGTTAAAAACTGGCTGGCTGCCCAGGCCCAAAGAGTGGTGGTGAACAGAGTTAAATCCAGTTGGTGGCCAGTCAGAAGTGGTGTTCCCCAGGGCTCAGTATTGGGGCCAGTTCTGTTTAATATCTTTATCAATGATCTGGACAAGGGGATTGAGTGCACCCTCAGTAAGTTTGCAGACTACACCAGGTTGGCTGGGAGTGTTGATCTGCTTAAGGGCAGAGATTCTCTACAGAGGGATCTGGACAGGCTGGATCAATGGGCCGAGGCCAGTTGTACGAGGTTCAACAAGGCCAAGTGCCGGGGAATGGGTATGGATGAAGCCCCTGAATCAGAGCATCAGCTGATGCATAATGTTCTGCCAGGATATTTGGCCTCAGTGGAATCACACCAAGGATGATGGTGTAAGACCAGCAGTGGGGAATTATGGTGTATCATAAGCCTTCCTCGGCATTAACTCTGCAGCATGTTTGAGTTCCTGCTCAGAGAGAAAGGGAGGATGTACAAGAGTGCTATCTTCTGAATATGTTTTGAACCAATTTGCAAAACAATAGCCTATTGTTCCAAGAGTTATTTTCTAATACTTATTTTTTAAATATTTCCAATCTCTTTAAAGTTACAAATCCTATAAAGACGAATGCCTTTTAGGATTCAACAGTTCAGCAGTTGAAAGGGTCAGGTATGAAAGTTAGGCTTGCTCTCAGAACAATTTCTGTCTAGAACTTCTCATTCTTCCTTTCCATTTTTGGTTTCCTTTTCACACACACAAAAAAAGCAGTGTATCATGACTTTCTTAGTTGGCAAGCAACATAGTCATGTTGGTGAAGAAATTATGGTAGCATGTGTTGTGTATGCATGAGGTGCACCAGAAATTTAGAAAAAGTATTCTGGTAATGTTTCAGAGGTTTTGAAAGAGCTGCTTGAAACAGTTAATTTTTAACTCTCATCTCACAAAGCTATATGCCTCCCTCACCAGGAACTCAACTGCATAAAGCAGTGAAAACCAACTAACAAGAACCTAGAGAAGTTTTAAGGTATCTGAGCTTTAATAGACATTTTATGAAGGTTTTCTGAGCATGCTTTCTTGAAGAACTTCAGCTCAACTGTAATGTAAGAACACATCTGAACGTCTAATAGACTTCATCTTGTTTCATTTTTAATTTGAAGAATCTACTTGTTGGAAAGAATATTGTACTCCACTAAGAACGTGTTGGAAACTTTATTTAACTATCTTGGATTTTGTTACAAAGTTCACTTGATATATATGCAGAAAACTAGAACCAGATTTTTTTTTTTTAATCAAGCATGTTTTGAGAACAGTGTTTGAGTTGGGGTTTTATAATAGTTCTTCAAAAGATGCCATAAAAACTCATTTTCCCTCATTTTTAAAAATTCTATTTTCATCTTAGTTTGAAGGCAAGTTTAAAAAAATTAAGATGTTGCTTTTCAAGAACATCCCAAGACAAAAATTGAAAAATTATATACAAAAAGTGTGATATAGTCTAATCGAATGCCAGCAGTTGTTCTTTTACATGTACCATGAACATATACATGTTTTCCTTCACAGTAGTCCGAAAAGTGTGCCATTCTTATAAAATATATTTATATTCCAAGGATTTTTCAAGTTTGCTTTACAGAATACAAATATGAACTGTGAGCAACCTTATGAATAGAAAGGACATTTTATTAGGCTTTACTGTCAGTGATTTGCAACTATTCATTTTGTTGAAAGTCATGGCATTTGTGCGACTTCAGTCAAAGCAGGACTTGGTCCATAATTATTGACCTCTTTTATTTGTAATGACATCTTCTCCCTCTGTTCACTTCTCTGTATCAGCAGAGACAGATTCAGCTCAACTTTAAAAATCTGATAGTGTCACCAAATCAAAATTGTCCTACCTCAGGGTGGTGGTGTGGGAACAAGGGCAGTGTTAAAACTGGCCAGGTGTCCTGAGATTTCATTGAGGGGAGGTGAGAGACTCCCTCTAAAGAAGAGAGTTCTCTACTTGACATGAGTCAAAAAGAAATTACTATAAAGGGCTGGTATGGTTTAATGCTTCTAATTTAAAGACCTGATTTAGGTCATGCCGAGTTTCCATTACAGGTGAGAAATGCTATTTCTTCTAAGTCAAAATTTCCTTAATATTTTATAATGTTGAACTGGTTTTGCTGCTTTGCAGCTATGGTGTAAATTAGCTTTCTTGCTACGGGTACAATGTGAACAAACAGCTTTTGAAAACAGAATTGGAGCTGTAACTGGATGCTTTCCGATTAAGATTCCCCCTCTGCACCTTTTTCTAGTGTAAAATCTGTGCAATTCTTTGCTTTCTATTCCGTAAGACACTGGTGAATTCCCTGTCAAAACAGGCTACTATGAACCAGAAGCTGCACATGGATGCTGAAAATTTCATGAATCTGGAGGTTTTCAGCAACAGCTGCTTTGTTCCTATTGCACTGCATTCCATGATAATGCCAACATAGACTAATGCTCTTCACCAACTGGTGCCCCATCCATTTTTACACCCACTGCTGATTAGCTAAGGCTTGTTTTCCAGTCACTGTGGCTTATATAACCTTCAGAAACTACCAAATTATTTTTCTCAGTCTCAGAGCTTGCTCTCATAACTTGCCTTTGAAGCTTTCTCCTACAGGTGAACAGTGCTACCTAAGTACTCTGGGTAGGTTGTCTTATCTTATGGATTTTGCTTTGATATTAGTAACCTTTCCTCTTTGACAAGAGCTCTGTCAGCAGTTACAACAGCAATTCAGATCCTGCCAGCCCTGGGGTCTTTCCACTCCGCCCAGCCAGCCTATGGGACAGGAATGTGCCCGGCCGCTGCTGTACACAAGGCTGGTGGCCCGCTCCTGCAGCATGGCCTGGTTCCTGTCCCGGATTACCCTCTCCCCACTGACGGGAGGGGGAAGAGCTTGCTGAGTGCCAGATGGTGCCATTTAATTTTTTTTTCTGGGTGAGGCTTGAATCTGTTTGTGCCTATGAGCAGGACCCCAGGAGACTGATGCAGGCAGTGCCGGGCTGAAAGCCCTCCTGCCTTCGGGCACAGCTATTTCTCATCTAGAAACAGGAGCTTTGCAGTGAAGACCATTCCCCAAAGCATCTTCCAAGGCTTTTTCTCACTTAGCAAACATCCCTCACTGCACGGGGCAGCACAAGTGTGGCGACCCCAGCCCACTTCAGGGTGATTTTGCCCTGCAAT
>JANZYA010000027.1:20905133-20915465 GCA_027575145.1 Gyps rueppelli | reverse complement strand
ATAGCAAGGTTAACTGAAGCTCAGAATAACAAGTGAACAGCGTTTAGAAGAAAAAGATATATAAAATCCTGAAAAGTGTCAATTTGACCTCACTCATTCCAGCTGATTGTTTCGAAACTTGTCTATGACTACAATTGTGTGATGAAAATCTGATAATGATACAACCTTTGTGCAAAATATTTGTTGTTATGAAACCATAAACCTCTTGCCTATTATGCTCACAGGTTTACAGGGTTTTTATCTGTAAAAAAAAAAAAAGACATAGTTTCAAAGGCAACCCACAGCAAGGGAAACTCAATCTAGAGTCTGACAGGACTTTTTTCTGTCAGTTATGACTGTTATACCTGAACTACCCAAATCTCTTACAAAACCAAGAAAAATATACTTATTTCTGTTAAAAACTCTCTTCAGGCATTAGGCCTCATGTCCTCAGTGCCAAGGAGGAGGTATGCTGATGCTGATCTGACTCTGTAGCCATGTCTAAATTCCTCTTTAGAGGGTTGTATTGGGGGAGGAGGGAGTGTATTTGTGTTAACTCATTGTGTGAATATCAACATTAGTCCAGCTGCTGTGAGGGCTGGCCTCCAAAAGATTTAATGCTTAATTTGCTGAAAAATTAAAGGTGAAGCCAAAAGGCACAGATTAACATTGAGGCATCTCTATAGGAGAAATATGTTGATTGGACTATTACTTTTGTCAGTGAGCTTAAAAAGCTTTAAAAAAGCCCTGCCCCATTCCTTCAGCAGTTTCAACGAATGGCCTCAGAATTTTGGAACTTCAGAATTTGCCAAGGCCCAAGCACTTCTGCTATCGAAGTGAAATTTCTGTTTCCCAAGGGCAGGTGATTACTGTTACTGAGGCTTTAAAATGAGCTAGTGAGACTATTAGTAAATTAAAATTTGAGCTTAAGTTACAATTTTCTGTTGCCCACAGCCCATGAAATCTCCCAAATACAGAAACATTTTAAAAGTTAGGTATCCACCTGCAATAAATTACCTGCATCGTTTGCCACTGTCAGACTCTGACCTTGCCTAAGCAATGCCTACAGCTGAAATTTGCACTGGAGCTTGACATCTTCTTTATTGGATGAGAAACACAATAAGGCAGAGAACACAGTCATTACTACTGCTGGGGCCCACACACTACACAGTCACATTTTGATTACTCACCAAACAACACAATGCTGGAACAACCTGAAGATCACAGCAGGCACGCAGCAGGGCAAGAGTGTAATCAGACAGCTCTGTAAAGGAAACATTAAAAGGGAAAGATCGTTTCCAGCGAACACCGCATGAGGCTGGCTGCTGGAAAAGGGACTTCTTTTAACAGTGAGCTCTGTTACGGGGTTCTGCCGAGCAAAGACAGACAAGCTGCATTTTCGAGGCCCATCTGCAGGTACAGCACCTCATGAAATGGACACTGGAGACCAAAGTGATTCAATGCTGAAGACAGCTGTCACAAGTGCTCTGCTAGATGTTTGGAAGAGGCTGATCCAGCCCTTTCCTGCCTGCTTCCCAGAGTGCAGAATAAAATGGGATAGGCAACGGGTACAAGCCCCACATTGACTATCCCTACCCTTGAAAAAAGGCAGCTTGTAGGAAAGGGGATTTCCTCCCCATCATTCTCAGCTCCTCCCCAACTATCTCCCCAGTGTTTCACTCCAAGTCTGCAGGCTGGACAAATGATTTAGGCCTTGAATAAAACAAGAACCTCTGCTCTCAAAATCTATACGAGATGCTGACTTCAGCAAAAACACAATTTGAGAGGAATGACATAGCTGAGACTGCCTTGGGGCAGGGAGATGGACTAAATGATCCCTGTGGTACCCTTCAACTTTGTAACTCAAGGCTGTAATTCCTAATAGAAGCAACAGGCATAAAACAGCTTTTGATTCTTGATCCAGCTACATTTACGCCTGGACATTAGCAGTAGACATTATGTCCAAAGCTAGGCGATAATGCACCACACTCAATTAACTGCACCCTGCTGTTAATAGCATCTGACAAGTGTTACCACATCAGCAGGTTTCTGTTTTCGATTTCTTTTCCGATATTTAAAAGACATGTAGATGTGGAGCTTAGGGACATGGTTTAGTGGTGGACTTGGTAGTGTTAGGTTAATGGTTGGACTCAGTGATCTTAAGGGTCTTTTCCAACTGAAATGATTCTCCCCTGGGGAGAAGCAGGGAGATAGAGGAGTTGGGAATGAAGAAGTGAAGTTGGATCTGGGAAGAAGGGGGAGTGTAGGGAGAAGGTGTTTTAGTTCTTGTCTTCCCCAAGTCAAGTCTGCTTTTCCTGTGATGGTAATTGGCAAGTGATTTCAGTTTTATCTCAACCTACAAGCTTTTTCGTTTTATTTTCACTCCCTGTCCTGTTCAGGAGGGAGAGTGAAAGAGCAACTGGGTGGGCGGCTGGCAGCCAGCCAAGGTCAACCCACCACATTTGTGTACCATTTAGTTCAAATTTAAAAAAAAAAAAAAAAAAAAAAAAAAAAAAAAAAAAAAAAGCTTTTCCCTTACTAATACAATGAAAGACTGTGGATTCGCTTTTCAGAACCTTATTCTCTTGTAATCCCGAGCGCACATATTCCAGTGTACTCGAAGAAAGCCACCAAGCTGGTGGGTGTCAGTGCTGAAAACTTCTGGTATGGATTCTGTTTTTTTTGTTTGCCGTTGATATGCAAAGCTGGCTCAACAGCTTCGTGGTAGTATATAAAATATGGCGGAACAGTGTAATCAGAACCAAGGAAAGTAGGAATCAGGCTCATTGTTTTGTATCTGACAGAGATACTGATGCTTGTGAGAAGTGACCATCCTAATAAGGGCCATCTAGCAGTCATGGTATCCCTTCAATGTCTGCAATGCACTGACATCAAAAGCCACCATATAACAAAATATTGAACTAATATTGCTCGCACTTCTCTAAACCAAGATGTTACGTAATGGTATTTATTTGTGTGTGCATGTTTTCTTTTCTCCTTAAGGAAAGCTAGCTCCTGAGTCAGCTCAGCTGCTGAAAAAGCTCGATGAAGAGCAAGAAGCAGATGAGGAAGATATCTCAGATGATGAAACAGAGGGTAAAGAGGTGTCCAACAGAAACTCGTCACCAAACACTGTAAGGCAGCGCCCAGTGAACCCTGCTGCTACAATGGATAAATCTTAGGTTTGTTTGCATGCAGGATTAGTGTTTGAGTCACCAACTCAAAAGGAGATAAATGTCAAATCCTTCAGCTTCAAGAGAAGAATGACTCCTGTCATGGTAATATTGATGCATTTTTTGAATTCAGAAAAAAAAAAAAGGCATCTTTGGCATAAGGTATTCAAAACTAAAACATGCTGTTGCAAATGGCTGAAACTTCTCCTGTCTGTGTGCAGAGAAGTACCAAGAAATAATTTATGTGGCTTCTTGAATCACTTGTTCTATAGGGATTTTTTTTTTTAACAGAATGTAAACCAGTGTACTTGTTGCATTAGGAAACATTAGCAAGGAAAATGCACTAACCTGTTTGCTGTTAAAGCATTCAAAAAGATTTCTCAATATGTATCTTACCTAGTTGTGCTCTGAAGAAATGCTGAGGGGAAAAGTTCCTTCAGTTATTATGGGGCACATTCCAGGCTTTTTGTGTGACAAGAACTTCTGCTTTCTGCTATGACAGTGAGTGCTACAAACCCCCCAATCTTTCTTCTTCCAAAGAGATGAAAGTTGCTATCGTCATTTAGAGGAACAGAAGCTGCCCTGTGAACAAAAGCTAGAGAGCTTGTCTTTGCCATCCTCCCAGATGGAAGTTACCACAAGCACTGTGTAGTGTGGATTCTCTGGCTGACCAGAAGCCTGCTATTTGCATCAATTTCTTTTAGAAAAGGCTGTAGAAAATTGTATGTGCTTCTTGGCGAAGTAATTCTTCTCTAGAAAAAAATTACAAATAGCACCATGAAGTCTTGTTTGTCTCGATGACTCTGATTCAGATGGGAATAGTTTACATGCAGGGTTCTCTGCTGAGTGTAGATCCTATCCATTCATCCTGCTGGATGGCAGTAGGACTCTGCTTATTTTTAATACATTGTCAGTGATTTCTGCTTAATCAAATTTTACTGCAAATCCAGTCAGGCTGTACCTGGTCTGAAGTTGAAATAACTGCTTCTTAATTTCTTTTACAGAAAGTCATCTTTTCTGTTTTGACAAAACCATCTTGAAACAATTAACCCTAATTCTTTCTTTAAACAGCTGTAGTCTACTGTTTTCTGTATGGTATTTGTTTTCACTCTGTGTAGAAATAAAAAGAATGCACGTGCGCATTGGACCACTGTTATCTTGCATCGCTTGTGAAGAATTTTCCATATTCTTTCAGTTACTTTCCAAAATATTTGCAAGGGAAGGGTTAGCCTAATGCTGAGCATGCTTAAGTTTTTTTGACAAGTCTGTTCTTGCTGGTTTGTTTGGGTTTTTTTTTCTGTTTTGTTTTGGGTGGTTTTGTTTGGTTTTGTTTTTAGTTGTTTGGGTTTTTTTTTTTTTACATTGTTCATCTGAGTGGGTTTGCAGGACTGGCAGTTGGTAAAACTGTGTCAATAGTAAACTTGGTTGTGAGTAATTAAGACTGCAAACATGGAAATGCTCTTGATATTTTCAGTGCAGCCTGGCTCTCTAAAACCAGGCTTCCCTAGTAATTAGTAAGAAGACAGAGCATCAGACAAGGTGCTCATAATGAACTCTGTGGGATATGAAAGAAACATTGCAAAAAACAATATTCAGAGCTCTTGCAGGTGAATCAGCTTGTAAAGCTGTTAAGAATATGCCATGGTTTTTTTGTCAGTCTTGAATGCTTCTTTGTAAGTTGCATTTTAAGTGTATCTGTTAGGTCATTATTCATCCTCCATGTTATGAATGGAAAAAAGCGATTCAGCTCTCCAAATATCTGAGTGGATCTTCCAACAAGTTCTTAAATGAGTAAGAATGAGTTACTATGTAAGATTCCTGGAACTTCCTCCTTGGACTTTTTTCTTTCTTTTTTCTTTTTCTGAACATTGGTGCTCTGGAATGACTTACGACTTCAGTGGTGGGTTATGAGTTAGGAAGATAGAACTGATGCTTGAAAGGGTCCTTTTGGTTAAAATCCGAACGTTCCTGTCATTTTTAAATATCAGACTTTTCCTGGAGTTTGAATGAAGACCACTGTGCACCGTAAATGCCCTTAAGGTGTTGGTCTTGTAGGATTGCCTTAAATTCTCTAAAAGTTTAGCTCTTAGCCTTTGTCGCTAGTAAACTAAAGCAATAAATCCGTGATATACTAAGGAGAACTAATAGTACTGTCTTTTGATAAATGGTGTATTTCGTTAGTTTGGAGAGGGCTTGATGAGATGGGACACAGAAATACTGTATGCTGTTGTTGTGTTGAATTGTTTTAAAAGCTGAACTGTATGGGCTAACTCCGCTTGGAATATATTTAAATGGAGCTGTTATAAATGCAGGGGTTTCTAATTTTTCAGTTACTTTAAAACTGTTTGTGCAATATAGAAAGTATATAATGATAACTTTTGGCTAACTTTTAAAAGAACAAACAACCTTTTTTTTTTTTTCTTGCTGTAATTCTAGACTCCTGGTTTAATAAGAACTTCTAGCACTAATTTACCTTGCCTTTGCCTTCTGCGCACCTACCTTTTCTTACTGCCTCCCTGCCTTAGGCAAGTAACCAAATTCCAAACCTGCCTCCTAGTCGTAAGTGTTCTCAGTTGCTGGAATCCAGCCTCTGTGTGGCAGACCTATGCTTGTGATTAGTGTAACTTCTGCAAGTTCTGTTTTGATTATCCATAGGCAGCCTGTGTTTGCTGATCTCTGTAAATCTTACCATTCATATTTTTAATAATGTTATGGTTTTGTCCTGCATCATCCCTAAAGCAGGATTGACAAGCAGTGGTGGCTACCTGAGGACAGACCCAGGCTCAGGCTCTTTCTCCAGCCTCAGTGGGCTGTCCCAGGGATTTTCCCAAATGCCGCTGAGAAAGAGAGCACAGCTGAGAAGGGTGGGCATCAGCCTGTCCTTGGGTACTGGTGCCTGGGCCTGGCTGCAGGTCTAAGAGCCAAGTGGCCAAGGACAGGTGGATACGGGAGGTTGGTGAGTCGCCTCCAGAAGCGCCATTGCTTCCAGAAGGGAGGAGAAGACGTTCAGTCCAGACTCCATCGTCTCCCTTGGAGAGCTCTACACTCAGGTGAATTCAATCCCACACTGTTCGTAAAGGTGTATCTGACAAGAGTAACTCCGCTTGAAATCACTTTTGTCAGGAGCCAGAGCTCACTGGGACATATCAAAGCACATCTAAAAATCTACAGTCTACAGAAACTTCTCAACATGGACAGACAGCTGGTGCAGACACTAAGAAATTCTGAAGGAAACTTCATTCAGCTTATTTTTTAAGGACTCATTAAGTGCCCTGTCTCCATCGCTCTATGAAAGCATGCATCCTGCATTATGTTATTGTATTTACTTACATATGAACAATATGGAAACCCCAACCCAGTGGGATTTTCTAGCTTTAAGACTATGGCATTCATGGTTATCCCTCCGACCATCTCCCCTGGTCTTTGTGGGAGAGCAAATAAAAGAATGTAATTATCCAGGTAACATCATTACCTGGGATATTAGGAAGACCCCCGTAGGAGCAGGGGTCTGTGAGAATTATGAGTCAGGAAATCTCCTTGATAACAGCAACCCCATAAACCTATACCAGAATATATCTGCGACCTTATTAATAACAGCAACCGAAACTCATCTCAAACACAGAAGCGGTCAGTGTTGCGTGCTCGGCGAACACCCCGCTAGTACAACAGGAAACTGAGTCTTAACATATTTCTATGCATTGCTCTACATTTCAGTAGACGTCAGGCTTGCACGTGTTGTAAATGCCTAGGATTAGGCAACAGATCAAGAACATTTTATCCACAAGTGACAGCTCTAACACTGTCAATTGAATTTAAATTTCCAGTACTTCATAAAAAAAACCCCAAAGGATCCAAGATTTTGGTGGCAGGCAACTAGATCCCGGCATTCAGTAACGATCACCCATCAGCGCTTGTGCCGAGAGCCTGCCGCACCGGAGCAAACCCAGGTTGTTGGCTGACCACCTGCTCCTTAAAGCAATGACTAAGCACTGGGGGCCTATACACTGTGCAATCAAATCTGGCCGCCTGTTGCTTGGGGATTTTTTTTGCTAGGTTTTGTAGGAACTGTATGGTAGTGAGAAATTAAATCCCTCACTTCAACTGATAATAAAAAAAAGCAATGGAGAGAATCTGGGAGAGGTTGCTTCATTGGCTGAGACAGTTGCAGCTTATGAGTGTTCCTGAGTAAGGTTTCAGGGCTTTCTCACTGAACCAGGTGCTCCTTCTAGCTAGAGCTGTTACCTCTGACAGGGAGCTGTTTTCTCCAACAGGAGGGAAAGGGGGTGTGCTCAAAAGGCTCTTTACCTGTTTGTTTTCAAGCTGAGGCTGCAGACTTTTTGTGGGATGCTGGGGATGCCCCAGTCAGCAGTGTTGGTGCAGGCAGCTTACATTTTGCAGAGCGGACTGGGAGCCCAAATGGAGCCTAGGAGATAACTCATTCTGTTACCCCAAAATTTCATGTGCAAAAGGCTGAAACTAGATTAGTGCTTAAAATTTTAGCTTTTCACATTAACAGGGTATTTTATAATTGTGTGTATTTATTTATATTTTGTGGTTGATTTAATTTTGCTTTTGAAAAACTTGAAGCTTTTAAATAGTTTCATGAAGGAACTTGATACTCTTCTCAGTTCATAGCTGGCATGCCGAGATGGGTAGGTGACTTGCCTGACTAGCAGCAATTTGTTGTTTGCCGCAAATACAGATTTGCCTTCCGAGTTTTAGTTTGGTGATCTGTTCATGAGAACTGAGTGTATTCTAATAAAGGATGTCATTTTCTACATAGCCGGGAAACCTACAATGCGCTTACTAATTGGTTGACGGATGCAAGAATGTTAGCAAGTCAAAATATTGTGATAATACTCTGTGGAAACAAAAAGGATCTTGATGCAGATCGTGAAGTTACTTTTTTAGAAGCATCCCGGTTTATTCCATATGGAATCTCAGAATTAATATGATATTTAGGTCAAAATTTTTATATCATTAGATCAAATGTTAAAGACTGCTAGTATTCTGAGTACACCTACCTGCTGTCACAGTTGTATTGGTCAATATTAACTACCTTTTTGGTCACATACCAGATTTCTGACCTTTGGAATGAAAAAGAAACAGACACTGTCTTTCTGAGGGTTTATATCTTACCAGAGAAGCAGTGAGTGATAAGTTGTAATGGTTGGATAATTTCCATCTATCATTAATGAAGAGAGAGAAGAGGTTTTTTTTCCAGGTAGAAATGAAGACTTTTTTGATCCTAGTTAAATATCAGTCCTTATTATCACTTTTTACCGAATTGAGGCCAAACATGTGAGCTGTTAGAAATGGTATCAGTTGGAAGAATGTCAACATATATACCATGAAATTTAGTTTGCAATTTTTAAATTCAGTGAATAGATGTAAATAAACGTTCCCTCTCTCCAGATCAGACTCTATAGTGTTCACGTTTCCAGACTTTTAAAAATCTGGAGCCTGTTTAGAAACCTGCTTTTATTGCTGAAAAGAGCTTTTGCTCTTCTGTGTACCCACTGCTTTGCTAACCCTCCTGTAGTATTGCCACCTTCCTTGTGCTCCTTGAGTGCCAGAGGAAACCACATTGGTGCTCAAAACCCTTCAGCAAAGGTATCTGCCTTATGAGCACATGCCCTACCGACTATTCTTCTGTTACACAAATATCCTTTTTCTCCCAACTCAAATAGAAAGCTAATCTCCCTCCCTGAGGAGGGTCCTATAAAGAAGAAAAGATCAGATATGTATCCTATCTGATGGAGTTCCAAGAGTGATATCAGTTAACGCAGACAAGACTAAGGCTTTATTAGTATGTCACCTTCAGCCACAAGTAAGGCCATTAGACTTCAAACACCTTTAACTTCACAATCAACCATGGTAAATGATGGGCATTATTTGTACCACAGCATTCAAGGAACAGGAGAGAGAACATAAAACTTAAGAAATTAAGTTCTATTGCATGAAGACATTCCAGATGCCGAAATGTCAAAATCATTTAAAGGAATCAGCCAGTAAATGTATGCATTTCCCCATATCCCTAAGGAGGAGGAAGGAAAGTTAAGTCCAAGCTGCCAAGCATTTAAGATTAATCATAAAGCAAAGATACATGCATGAAATATAATGAATTTTGGGAAGAGAAAAACCACAAACATTTCACAGACAGGAAACCTGGAAAATATCCATCTGAAATGAGGGATGGTCACATGAGAACAACTAGCGCTTTCTGCCCTGGGAGAAATAATAATTCCGACTGGTAAACTGACACAAAGAACTTCACCATGTTGATAATTTACTGTTCTTTTTTCCCTCCACGTGGCTACTGTTCACATAGATCAAGAAAACAGATAAGTAACAGGCATCAAAAGCTCCCAGTCTTTCAGAACCAGTTAACCTGCTTTCCTTCCTCATCAGAGTTGATATACACAGCATCACTCTCTCCTCAGCTTCACCCCATTTCATACATGCTGCTTTTTTACAGTCGGCAGAGGCTAATCTGCCACTGACATAAATTTAAGTGGGTGCTGCAATTACTGCAGGCTCTGACATCTGAAATGAGCGGAGCCACCCTTGCTGTAATTCATTGCCAATCTGATTACAAGGCAGAGCAGGGAAAAGTCAAATTATCAAACAAAGCAAAAAGAGAAAGGGAAAAACTTGTGCCTCGCCATTCGAGGTAGGGTTGCCTGCTGGGGCAGGGCGGGAGGCAGTGCCGCTCTTATGCCCTTGCCACACTCAAGGGATGTTGTCTGGGCTCAGGTTTGAAGGTCTCTTACCTTGGGCATGGAGAGGTTCATCTCTGCAGGATTTGGAGGTGTGGGTGCCGGGCGTGAAACAGGCCAAAGCAGAACAAATCAAGGACGTGCACTTGCAGGCATTTACTTGGGAAAATTTCTTACAAGCTATTTCTGGGGAAGTGGGGCTGACATGGGAGTTAGTTGGGCTGGATGGAGATTACTGCTGCTTGGCTCCAGGTCAGTAATACAAATCCTGCTTTCTGGTTGCTTACGGAAAGCCAGGCGTGATGCGCCTGACAGCAAAGCTGTGGCTTGAGCCTCCTAAGCTAAGGAGCACAAATTTCCCCATTTCCTACTCCAAGTGCCTGAGCTGTCGGCCATCTCTGCCCAAGGATGCTGGACAGCCAAACTCCAGCTCCTACCCGCTATCAGTGCTTTTGAAACTC
>JANZYA010000027.1:17843481-17854613 GCA_027575145.1 Gyps rueppelli | reverse complement strand
TTTAATCTGTGAAACTGGTTAGTTCTCTCAGAAAAACTGTCAATATTTTAATAATAGTACCATCTGGTCGTATTCCCACATGAAATTCATAGCAAACTAAGACATTTGTTGTCTACCTTCAAACCACAGTAACTTAATTAAAAAAAAAGCCACACAAAAAAACCCTAACCAACCAACACCAGAAAGCTGTGGACTATACAATCTTGTTGACACTTCCTGCATATGCCAGTAGTATAAAAAGGCCTAATTCCCAAAACAAGCACGAATGTCATATAATTGTTACTTACAGGGGAGTTAAACTTATCAAAATACTGAGCAATTTCAATGAAATATATCCAGAAACATTTTCTATTAGAAGGAATTATTTAAAATACGAAGATGAGGAACATGCAATTACATATACTGAGTACTAGAGGCCATTCTAAAACGTTGGGGTTTTTTTGAAGTTGGCTCTGACTCCTGGGATAGAGTCAAATGGCTGAGATAAGACTACAGCCTTTATTCAGAAAATATGCAAGGAAGGTAATTTTCCGGTTTGTGCATCTGATTATACTCACATTGAAAAAACCAATGTATTTTAAGTTTAATTCCCTGATGCACCAGCACTATCTGACAATTTTAAAATTTAAACACTCCAATTTTTTTTCCATAAGAAAACTGCTATCAAAAAGCAGAACACTTCTTTCACTGAGCAAACATTTGACAAATTAATTCCCATGGATGATATCAACAAACACCAGCATCACCTCTCCCTATTCTGGTCCTACAAAACCATCATTGATATTAAATTGATATAGTTGGTACTCCCCAGGAAACTAACCAACTTTATTAACTCATCTCCTAGCTGGAAAATACCAGGCATGGCAGAAGAGGAAAATCAGTCCTCTAAAGCTAAGAGGGTGAGAAAAGGAGGTTGCAGAGATCGAAATATGTGATATCAGTTTCACTTGGGAGGCTTCTATGCCTGAAAGACAAGTGTAGTTGAGTTTTAATTTTTTAAAAATAATTTAGGACTGCCCCTCTAAATCTTTCTTGAGACCAGTCTGGCCATCTGTAGTAGAGGCCAAAGTCAAATTATTTCTGAGTTTTGAAAAGGCTAAATTTGACTCAGTTTATTACCAGTCTTAGAACATTTTTCTTTCTATCACATACTTTCTCCAAAATCTTTTAAATGGTCTTCAGTTTACCTGGGAAATTTCAGGTTTTCCCTTTTTCTTTAAACATAGGAATACTTGGGGTTCTGTTGTCAGTTATCTTCATATCTATGGCATATTTGACATACAATGAAAGGCTGAGAGAGCTGGGACTGTTCAGCCTGGAGAAGAGAAGGCTCAGGGGGATCTTATCAATGTGTGTAATAAATACCTGATGGGGTTGGTGATAAAGTGTTATTTCCCAAGGCAAGAAGCTCTTGCTTTAGCTCATTAACATAGGTAAAGCAATATGCAGCACTCATATTTATGAAAAATAAATTAACATTTTACCTATTAAAATGATCTTAAAATATACTTTGTTCATAGCTAAAAATATTCATTTTTCTGTATCTTTTAGAAATCTTCTTGGAACACACTGCAGTGTATGGTGATTTGCCATGAAAAGTCTATGCTTTCAATATCTAATTTCTATTCCCTCAGGCTTGAGGAACAGAAGGAAGCGTTTCCTCAAATACTTGTGAAAATAGGGGAAATAGCAATGCCCACCTCATTTGTGCTTGATCTGAATGTCTGGAGATAGCTAATTCATATGCAAACAATACACAAAGGGAAATTTGACTTCAGAGGACTCTCTAAATACCATGATATCAACACTCAATGATCTGTGAAGCTTGTATTCACTGACTTCTGTCTTCTCAGTATGAGATCTTCCTATCTATCTCTTCTAAAGGGAAATGACTGCAGACTCCGACAGTGCTTGGGTGACAGAATGAGCTCATAAGTGCACAGTTCTTTTCCTGCACTAGAAAGAACAGCAGTTTTGTGCTTTCCAACACAAGGATGGTTTGGACAAGAGTCTACTTCTCTATCCCTTTACTATTTTTTTTTTTTGACAGGTGTTCAAAGCTCCACCTTAATATCCATTCAATGTAGATTTTCTGTATCTGCTTTCATACAATCCTGAATGTTTTAGAAGCTGCCTTCTGGCAGTTGATAAGATGATTTTATATAAATATTGAGGTGCGGATTGGATAGTTTGTACCTTGACCTTTCTGGAAGGAGAATTTTAGAGGGTGATTTCTGGTTTAGATGAAAGAATTCTACATGAACTGCATTCTGAATAAGTCAAATGGCAACATTAATAGGATATTATCTTCTAAAATAACCTGCTGGGTAATCACCATGAAGATTATACTGTGCACTTAAATATAAAAAGCTATTGTCTGCCTTGGCCAGCTTGCGCCAGCTCTGGTAGGCTGCAAATAATCTCTTTTTTACAGTGACCCAAGGAGGAGAGAGGCTGCCCAGCGGACACATGGAGCTATTACATGAGCAAATTGGGTATCTTTGGGGTGCCGAAGTGCAGAGGAGGAGATGAAGGTATAGCAAAGGGATTACATTAAAGCTGAACTCTCCTGACCCCAAATGCCGCGGCCATAACGACACCAGCTTCAAAACCCACCGTCCCTCCCCTGCCTCATGCATTTCACCTCTGAGCAGCAAAGGGGCATGTTCACACGCTCAGGGAGGATGCTTTCAACCCCTGCAGCAACACCAGTCAGGCACCTCAAAAAGTTGCCTCTCCCTAAAGGGATTTCCTCCTCATCCGGAGTTTTGTACAAACAGGAGGTAAAGGACTCCTTGCAAGGAAAAGCAAATATTTTGGAAATCATGTACTTTAAGTCTATGCCCGGTTTCGCCTCATCCAACACATGTTTCCATGGAAGCAAAGGAGGTAACGGGCAGCCTGCGGCTGCAAATCACAGCTATCTCACTGCCTGCTCCTGAGTCTGAAGAGACAAATGGATCGTTAAAAATAAAACAAAACTGAAATTAAAAAAATCCCTTTTGATAGTAGATAGCTGATATTTACTGCTGCAATGTTGGTTTTAGGGACCAGGGTCCAAGAGCATCATGGCTGAATGAAACCAAACTTGGGCTCATTCTCAGAGAAAACGGAGTATGCGCTGAATAAAATGATTTGTGTTCTTTTGTTGATCACATTGGTGTAGTGATTGTGTGAGCACAGAGAATGGCAGCGCAGCACACAAAGGGAGTTATATAAACGGATTAAAAAGATGTTTTCAGCATGGTTTGGAGGAGTGTATTGCAGAGAGAGACCAAAACAAGGATGGTTTAGGAAATACGTATTGTTTAGGAAAACGGAAGGTTTATCTGTTGATCCAAACCTGGTTCTGATCTCAGGAGTGAGTCTCCTGAATTCAGTCTGCCTGTCAGTCAGTTGCTCTTATCAACATGTCCTTTGAGCAGAAACTTATTTTTTACTATAACCACAAAGTTTTCCTGGCCTTAAACTAGCATCTTGAGGCACCACCGCATTCAAACAAAACATGCAGTTCCTAACAGCTTGCAAGCGTGTTGCAAATACATCTTGCTGCTGACCCAGGCACATTTCACTGGGAGTAATTACCATATATCCTCAGGTAAGAGCTGCCTCTTACCCAAAATGTTGCACTCAGCGACTTGAACGCAGCCGCTCCACACAGCTGCTCTCAAGCGACTGAGCTGGATCTACCCAGTCACCTCATGCCAGCTCCCAGCAAGGTAGCAGGGCTGATACATGTGCAGCCATTACGTGAGACAATGCAAAATGTTCTTCCTGCATTTACCCCCTCTCTGAAAAATATATATCTGCTTTACAGCAGCCTGCCTTCTCCCAAAAGGCAGCAGAATTTCTCATCAGTAGATTGGTTTTTTTCTTTCTTGACTACTGGGCAAGAAAAATTAGGCACACTTACAAAAACTGCCAATTAAAAAATATAGTTGCAGACTCTAGTGAGTTAAAAACCTGGAGTTTTTAGTGCTTGTGAGATTTCCTCCCCACAGCTCTGTGTAATGGATTTGGAGCTGTTCTTTATAGCTGCCTGAACACTGAATACCGTGATCAATACTGTATTGAATACCGATACCTACAGATCTAATGACAGCTCTGTGTGCATCTATTACTTAAGTTTAGTAGATAGATTTCAGGGGGAGAATAGCAAAAGTTGAAAGAACGGGTCAAATCAACTTGAGTTTGTTAGATTCTACATCTGAGCAGGGAAATATGTGAGATGAAAATAAATCTATTGGGGAAAATGAAGAGATTTAGCTTGGACCAGAACTGACCCTATTTCCACAGCCTGCAAAGGTCCCAGACAACTCTATACCAGCAAATCCCAATGAGCAAATGGCAGTATCACCAAAGGTATCATTCTTGCCTTTTTTAGCCTGTAAAATTAATTGCTAAAAAGGGGGTTCAAGCCAGCAGACCCAGACAGGGCAGGGCCCTGCAAAGGCTTTTATGCACAGGCTGGAGACACAGTTTGCAGTGGTACCGAGCACCAGCATCCTGGCAGGACCTGCAGGGAGTAGGGAACCACTGGTTTAGTTTTCATCTCTGGTTAGTGCTTGGTTTCTGTCTTCATCCCACCAACAGGAATTGCCTGGTGGTACTGGTTGGTACCATGAACTGGAATAATCCAGGATTTCTTCCTTTTTTAAAAATATGGACATCAAATCATAATAGTGATTTGTGGCTTGTTTCTACCTATGCCATTGATGAGCGAGCCATTGAGTGTCCATTGGGCCCAACGGCTTGAAGGTGAAAGGCTCCTGTATCCCATTCCCAACCCTGAGCCCACGAGGACAAGGCTCTGCAAGTTTTACAAACATGTAACTCAGCAAAGGAGGAACAGTGCACCTAAATTCTTGGACCAATTATGAATGAACTGGAAGGCAAGAGAAAAACTAGTGCAGATGAGTCTGGAGGATATCAGAAAAGCATTTGCCTCTAGACAGTGGGGGATATTGATCTGTAGAGTCACATAGCAGCTCATGCTGGACAGGAAGCATCCAAAATGCATCAGAAATTGGCTGAGGGAAAGGGAGAAAGCTGTCAATAAACTCAAGCAGTGTGGCAAAGAGAGGAGGAAGGAGGAGGCTAGCAGGGCAGCTAGCGCTGGAGCCATGGGTGTTTACCTCGTGCTGTGTATCAGTGACCTTGAGAGTGATGCCATTATCTAATGATGCCAAATTGTAGGAGGCACAGAACAAATTAATTACAAATGGGAGATTAGGCTTACAGTCTGATAAGCAGCTCATGGAGTTCAATGAAGAGAAGTTTTAATGAGATTAAGTGACAAAGCCATCACTTAGAAGGAAGCATTAAACAGACTACAGACAAGGAGAAAGAACTGGGGGCGAAGGCAGAGAACTATTAAAACCATCTGTGTTATTAAAAGAAGAGTAAACAAGGCCTGTGCCTCTCAGGGAGAAATGGAGATGATAGTAAGGCATGCTGGCACTGCTGGTGGGAACTCTTCCCTTGAACATTTCATACGCAGCATCTGAGTCAGGCTTGGGGGCATATTGATGGAGCACAGCAAGGGAAACCCAACACACATTTGGGACCAACACAAGCAGCAAAGCACTGGCTGGCTTAGTATGAATTACTGCAAGCAAGAGCCCTGAGAGGAGGTCCAGGAGGCCTGGATTACTGGGAGACAGCAATGGGTTGGAGCGTATCAGGCCATTCTTATCTTTCTGCATTACCATGATATCATTCAGGAATAATAATCGCACTATTAGTTTTGGTGTCTAAACAAACTGGTGAGGAGAAACGGATTTCAGTCACCGCCCTGGAAATTGCTGCTGTCTCAAAAAAAAAGGCGTACGAAGTTTATAAAACCCGTCCTCGGGGGATCAATTTACAATTGGTATGTGAAAAAACTTGATAGCACTCGAAACAGCTTTTGTGTTTTCTCCCTCCAATGCAGGAAGAGGATCTTTTAAAAGAACCCTACGTGTCAGTCCAACACCCACTACCCCAAACTCAGTGGGGAGCTGGCTGTGAGCAGGGGTGTCTGCTACCATGACACTATACTATAACAAACCTCTCTAGATATTCAGATAAAGCTGTCTGCGACGAATCCTGGCAGACTCCTATTCAAGGATTTCTTTCCTTTTCTTCCCTTACTCTCTCTCTTCTCCATCTGGGAACACAGAAATTTCCCTAAGCTTGTTCACGCTTAGATTTAGTGAAGCCATCATGGTGTCATGTTCTGGCGCTGTTTTGTGTCTTTGCTTTCCTCTACCCTTTGTAGAGCAGCGTGGCACGGCTGTCCATCTGTTTATGATTTACTTCACACAATGACTCGGTCCCAATTACACTGATAGGCACAGTAGGTTATTTGAGGGCCAACTGGACCTCTGTAATGACACTCAAACTGTACTCAAATCGTGGGAATATTTCCAACCAAAAAAGGCCAGTGGAAAAACTCTACCAGGACCTCCCCGGTATCTCCTCAGTAAAGCAACTATGCAAGGAAAGAAGTATAGGATGAGACAAAGGACTATTTGACTCGGCACCCTTCAGCAGATGGTGGTCACCAGCACCCATCTGGATAGGAGGCCCAAAACTTGCCAAGCACCCCTAAAACACATTGTTAAAGCCAAGCAAAATGTCTGATGCTGGTGCTGGGCTCTCCAAGCTGTATACACTAGAAGACTTCTTCTAGAAACTTACACACTTTAGGATGATTTTTTGGTGGTTTTTTTAATAGCACCAGCAAAAACGAAGTCCAAGCACAGTCTGCTGTCTGAAACCTTTATCATCAAACAACAGATAAATTGCAAGAAGAGAGTCGATACGTTTCGGCTACATTGAAAAAGACATTTCATATCCCTTGCAGTATGACTCCAAACCCTCAAAATATTTACTTCTCAATTTTTACCTACTTAGAAAACCGTTTCAAAAATAAACACCTTATAGGACATACCGATTACCATCAAAATCTCTATCACTAATCTCTTGCAGAGTTAAAGACATAGAAAAAATATCTTTTCCTGAAACAGACACATTGATGGTACCTTTGTGCTTCCCAAGAAGCCAAATAGCAAAGAAATATCATAAAAACAGTTAACAATCTACTGCTCCTGGTGCTAATAATGAGAATAGGTAAATTAACATAAAATGCAAGTTCAGCTTCTTATTGCAAAGGCTATCAAAATTTAAAAAAAAAAAAAAAAAAAAGGGTATTTGATGGCAGAAATTAAGATTGATCAACTGTTCTTGTAAAGATACAGCTCTCCTCAGTGTTTCAGCTCTTATGAAAAACTAGAAGTACTGAAGGAATATCAGCTTCTGCCCATCAATGATCCTTCTTTCCCCTCCAAATACATATGTACACACAAACACTTCTCAAAACTGCATTTGACTAGAAAGGACAAGTATTAGTAGGTGTACTTAAGTCAGTCCAATCCAAGTGCATATTCAGGGAAGTTTTACATCAGCAAGGATGGGCTGCAAAGAGAATATGCTTTTTTCTTAAATTACAAAAATATAGCAATAATTTGGACCCACAGGCTACATAGAGGCCATCAGCAGGACAGAAGTGATGCCTCCAAGCTGGACTCAGTTTCATCTCTATAGCTGGAAATACAAGGATATAGGGGAACTTTCAAAATCTTCCTAAAAGGTTTCTACCTATGAGATAGCATTGAAAATAACCCTGCAGATGAGACAGCAATCACCCAGGTATTTCTGTAGGTTTTAAATGCATTCTTAGCATTCAGCAGTGCCAAAACCTATTCCCCTCCTAATCCCATTCAACCCTATTTTTTGATTTTATCTAGCACACAGGCACTGATAAAGTAGTACACCTGACACAAAAGTATTCAGCTTCTACTCTGTATCCAGGCTAACTGTAATGGAGAGGTTGATTAATTTTGTATTAGCCAGATGCACAACTGAAAATAAATCCCAAGCCATTGATTACACTGGAAGAACAAGAAGATAAGGCATTTTCTTTTCATACCTCTAATACTTAATTGTCCAAAGGTTCTACCTACAAGGACTGTAAGAAAAGGTATTAATCTGTGCTACTCTCTTTCTCCTGATCATCTTGCTAAGCATCTGAATTTCAAGGAGGATTATGTAGAATAAGAGCTGATTTAATTTCACAGTGTAACTACCATAGTGTAATACTTGCCACATACCAAATGCATTTTGCTCATTCTTTTTTTTTTCTATCTATTTCTTCAGGATAATGTTATAAAAATACTGAAAAGCTTTTTTTTTACTAGATTTCTTAGTGTCAAGGTGTTAAATCATGTAATTTCAACTATGATGAATTATTAGAGGTTATTACTAAATCTACCACTTGCTCTTTGCAAATGTCATGGGGAAAAAAATATAAGGTACTGATCTTTTAGAAACATTTGCAGACAAAGTATTTGCCTTACTAAAAAGCAAAACCTCTATTCTTGTTTTAAAATAAATTTAGAAGGCACATTTGTATACTAACTAGTAGATAGTAAAAATCACAAATTCATCTTACAGCTTTATTTCTTTATTCTTCAGCTACCAATGAAGCATACACAATTTTACAGGACTTTCCTTTCTTTCTTTCTTTCTTTCTTTCTTTTTTTTTTTTCCCTCCATTGCCACTTTGTTACCCAGGTTACACATATACAAAGTACAGAGGAGAAGTTCTAAATAGGTAGCAATATAAAAGCACTTATTAGAAAGAAATCAAAGCTATAGTGTAGAAAGTCCCATACCTCTCTGATGAAGACATTCCAAATAGAAGTACTGACAGTCACATGGAGCCATGACAAATCACATTATTCACTACAGGACAGAGTCAGCTGGCTAAATCCCAATCAGCTTTGAACACAGTCTGGCCCTCCATCACCAGATTAGTAATCTGTTGAAGATTGGCTCAGGAAGTGACAGGCAGGTTAGAAAAACTGTATTGCAGACAAGGAGGTATTTTCTAGATGGCAGCAGGATAGAACTTAAATTAAAAACTAGCTAAGCATAAGCCGGAGTCCAGGATCAAGTGGGAGCAGAAAAAGGAGAGTCTTGGTCTAGCAGGTTCATAGTATTTTTTAGTCAGGCCAAGATGAACTGAAGGTGACAATTCAATGACTGACTGAGGAGACAGATAACTGAATATGAGATCAGTACAAAACCAGATCTAGACAATATTCAAATACCCTTTAGAGAGTGTCACACAGCCCAGCTGCAGCCCCCATGTCTGTCCTTAGGCCAGGACCTCTACCAGGTCCCCACCAACCCCTCGGTCCCAGACCTCCTGTGGACCTGATGCTCCTCGAGACACCGAGTCACCCGGGTCCTCGGGCAAGGAGGATACCGACTCACATGTACGGAAGGGTTCCTCTCTGACCTTTGCAAATACATGTGTGCAAATTGACTGTACGTATTCTTTAAAATCAATAGTACTAGCTGATAATACAGAAATGTGAGACTAATGGATGAAGAATTAAAATGCCAAACCAAAGGGTTAAAATTCTTATTAATATGGACAGCTAAGGCCAAGTCATTCTGCAGAAATGAGGGCAGCGGGTCACTTTGACAGTTTGTCCATAGTTAATGGAAGTTTATTGACCCAGCTGTGTGAAACCACAGTGAATATTGCATATCACTTTGTCATATGGAAAAGCCGCGTTTATGGATTTCTGTTGCTACATTTAGCTTCAACAACAAATGAGGATGGCCATACCACTCTATATGCTAGATTTGTCTTCAAGTAAGTCACCTTGTGAAAACAACCACCATTAGCTTGTTCAGTGAAAGAATTCAGAGACCTCATTTTTTCAGCCTGAGGTAACCTTCGTAAACTACCCTCAGAAAGGAAGCATCAGCCTAATGTCCTATGACTTTTGTGTTTCAGCAAAAGCAGATAAACAAAATCAAGCATTCAAAGTGCATGTCTCCCTTAGGCTAAAGGGGCACTTACTGCCCTCATTCTTCAAAGGGAGAAACATATTATTTGATATGCTCCTGAAGTCTGCAGCTTGTGAACACATCATTAGAACAGTAACATCCGTGTCATAAGGGGATGTAGAACATGGAGAATGGAGTCTAGCAGATTTCAGATCAGAAGCAACCTGTCAACAATGGCAGCTGGAAACTGGCAATCAGGAACATTCCTGAATGTTTTACTAATGGCTATAATTTCTTTGAAACTTAAGTCAGACAAATGCCATGTTCTCTCTCACTTGTAACAGACACCACAGAAGGATCTAAGAACAGGTTACACATCCAGACCGGCATACATGCAGTTACTAAAATATATCAGGTCTCATTTTCAGAAAGCATATAGGCGCTTGTGAGACATTCTACAGCAACACATATTCAGAAGGATTTGCTATACTGATTATTTAGCAAAACACAACCACATGTTAAATTAACAAGCTTCAGAGAGAAATTACTATTTCTTCAATGAAATGGAATCCTAAAAGCTTGTAATTTTCAAGAATACAGGCATTTCCCACACTATTTTTGGGAAAACATCTTAGATACAATCACCTGTGATTTTATTCAGTGCAGTATCAAACACAACTCAAAAGTCCCTGAAAGCAGCTGGAAAGCAAGCTAGTACTTGCAGACCTCAACTACCACTGCCTAGTTTAAAAGCAGGATGTTCTCCATCTATACTATCAGCTACTAAAGTTGTACTAACTTGATGCATAGAGCATTTTGAAAATAAGGTATAACAGACATAATTTTACATCACTTACACCTAGGTCCTCAGACTTTGTTCTGGGATATATGCCTATGTATACTTTGACAGAGTTCCCTAAAAATTCAGACTAAAAAAAGTAAATGTTTTTCTCTAAACTCACTTATAGTTCCCTGTAAATTTGTGTTTAGTGTTCCCTAGCACAAATATTTTATTGACTGTGAATACAAAAAACCTGCCAAGATGTAAAAATACTGGGTTGTGAATTGAATTTTAAAATCATAATAAAAGTGAGAAGTTTCAGATACAGTTTCAGTATAACAGTTGTCCAACCCCTTTTCAGTAACAGTAATAAATGTCACTTCTTTAGACTATCGAAATACACTAAGGAGGATCTTTAATATTCAATACACCTTGTTCAACCAAGTATTTCAGGCTTGTGGGGCAGTATTTCATGCAGGGTGAGTGCCAAACAGACGCTCATTAT
>JANZYA010000027.1:13787058-13802794 GCA_027575145.1 Gyps rueppelli | reverse complement strand
CTTGGCTTCTATGAGAATCAGGATTTTACGTAGGTGAAGACTGCAGGTTCTTGTACAATTTAAGAGATCAAATAAATGATGACTAAAAGTTCCTACAAAGGTTAAACTTTTGCAGCTACTGCCTTTTCCCTTAGGAAATTCTGCAAAATAGGTCTGAAGAGCAATTTCGATAGAGACATGAATTTTGTATCTGGTCCTCCAAGTGAAAGCCACTTACACTCAGCAGGGGTCTTGCTCGAACTATGATGATAATTTTAAGATCGCAGTTTTCAGTGCTGATGGACTAAGACATCTTATTCTCCACTGACACATGAGATTGAGTAGGAGGCACAAGGCAAAGTAACTAAATTGTTCTGAAGCTTCTAGGCTGCTTGATGATTTATTATTCAATTCTAAAAAAACCCAGACAGGCAGAGGGGGCAGGGGTGAAGTCTTTCAAGTAGAGTTCATGCTGACAGGTCACTGTTATCAAATCTCTCCTGGTCATACACCTCTGCTACCACCTTTCTTCCTGCAAACCAGCGCCCATTCAGAGCCTGAATGGCTTTGTGAGTCTCTGAGGCCATGGAGAACTCCACAAAGATCTTGACAATGATCTCAGCATCCTCCTCTTCTCCTTGCTTCTCCTGGTAGATGATGACCCTGTTTACAGCCCCAAATTTGCCACATTCTTCTGTCACTTCTCCCTCTAGGTCGTCATCAATGTCCTTTGGATCCACCATGTTGCGAAGCACCATCACAGTGGACTGCAGAGAGAAGGGACAAGTGAATTAATACACCTAAGAGACATTGAGATTAAATCTGCAAAGCCACAGGTGCCACCATCCTCATCCATTCTGGGATATGGTGAATGGAGGCCATGAAGGAAAAAGGGCTGCTTCAGGTAAAGGACAGATTTTTCATGAGTACTGAACTCAAAACATAGCACGGTACCAGCTACTAGGAAGACAATTAACTCTATCCCAGCTGAAACCAGGACATCAGGTTAATCATATCTGTAACCAGACGATGATGTAGGATGATGTGTTTCCAAATCCTAGGTTTCTAGATATCATGGGTATAGATGACAACTTCAAAATACATCCCATAACAAAACAAAACAAATCAAATCAAAAGCATATTTTAAAACTGTGCGCATATCTTTCTTTTTTAATCACATAATTTTTGAGCCCCTCTCATAGTCTTATATGGCTTCCATTACCATTTCTGAGCTCTTCTGGCAGTTCTACAAAACAATCTGTACCACTGGGGCAGTTAAGATGGAGCCTGGTGAGTGGCAATGATTTTAAATGAATCCACTGAAGTCAGAAAAATTTGTGCTTCAGAAACAGGGCAGGAGACTTTTCAACTTTATACATAATCTTTATATAATTAGACAAATCTCCAAGTAAATTATTTTCTCACCCCTTTCGAGAACTATGAAATTGTGCAGAAATAAAGGCATCTTTTTTGGCTTATAGGAGCTTTACTTCTTGTGATAAGAAAACAAGACCAGTAGGAATAAAACCACTCCACTTCCACACAGAATAGTTTTCATGGGAGAGCTGTTAAGAAATTATCTTTTTGAGATACAACTCGAAATATCTTAACCTTGGTGAATCTTAATCCCAATTTACCTCCCATACTTTGATGATCATAGGCAGGTAGTACTATTGACATCGGTGTGACTACTCACCAGTAGGAACATAAATCAGGGTGAGTAATCAGACAGAAACCTCTAATGTTATAATTATATTCTTTTGCAAAGTAGTACTTCCCTTGACTGCTCATCTTCTTGCTTCATAGCTAAATCTTACACTTGAATCTTCAGTTAGTCTGCGTGTCTTTCTGTTATGGGATAGGGTGTGGGGAGTTGGTGATGCTGACTCATTATGATTTGATGCCATGAGCTGCAGCTTTCCCAGAGCAGCTGCTTTTTCTGACAAACATAATGCTCTACACTAGGCCTTTGATTTTCTGCATATTTTACTTGCTCATTAGGTCTTGCTCTTTGTGTATTACTGCCTCATTCATTGTACTTATTCTACTGTATGTTCCCAGATGGTCAAGTGTTTTCATCTGTGTTTTCTATTTCGCTTTTGCAGAAGTTGCTGAAAGTTTTGATAAGCATGAGTGGATGCAGGTTCAAATTATAATTTAAGAAAAAATAATGGGAGAAAGGGGTCTGAATCACTGGATGCTCAACTGTAACAAAAATAGCGGGGGGGGCAGAATATTAGAGGTATGCACTTTTCTACTGCAGTTTTGAGAGCTAAATCAGTATTATTAAGAGCTAAAGGTCTGCACATGAGCACATGCCACTTACTGGAAATTGTTCCTCTGACTATCCCTTTCACTTGGAAAATACTCAAGTCCTTGGCAGTGTACTGCCAACATTCGTTCTGAGCCCTCCATATGGACAGAGAAAGTATTGTTTAATATCTTGTGTATCTGATGATTTCCCACTTTCACAGGAGAGGTTCTTGTTTGAGTTTTGCCTAAGAAAAAAAGGAAGTAGCATTTCTGTCACGCTTCATGTTTACTAAGTAATTTCTTTTATCATTAATCACAATGGATTGTATGTGAGTTTTAGCTTTACAACATCGTGTGGCTGCTTTGCCCTGCCATGTCAGCAGCAAAACAGAGAACAAAGGAAACCACCCTGTCTCGCACCTAAACCACTGAGAAAAACTTCTCGTCTGGCATTTCTGCCACGTTTGGTTTTTATTATTCAATCATTTGCCCACAGTATATTCCTTTGCATTCTTCAAAGCACCATTTCTAACATATATGGTATTTACTTTGCATTCATCAAAACACTAGAACAAGGAAATAAGGAAACTGGCAATAATATGCCAGTTATTTGTATCGTAACCATTGGGCACACCCCTTCACCCTTTCCTAGGTTGTTCTTTAATGTCACAATGGTACCTCAAACCCAAAATGTTGCTAGGCTTTTCTTACTGGTTAGTCCCTCTCAATCTTATTTGTTAACATCCACTACATCAAGAAAACTTGCCACTCAACTTCCTTGGTGTATGACTTGGTTAAATCTCTTCGGTCCAAACGACTGCGAACTACTCAACCACAGAAGACCTTAACAGCAAGTTTTTCTGGTACCTTTTTCAACCTCCTCAGCTTTTCTTCAGTATTAACATCAACTATAATTTTTGTCCATCTGTCTCAAAAGATCAGATGATCCCTTTTTAAAACCAAAGCAATTCTTAATTTGAATGCATACTGACTTGGGTAGAGGAAATGTTTTTAAAAGTGACTGCATACTTAGTGAAAAATAAAAGCACATTAATATGAGAAACTTAAGGAATCTAATAACAGCTTTTCTTATTGCAGTCACATTCTTACAATTTGGTGTTGTTTCTTCAATGCCAGTTCTTAAGGGAACGCTGCTAACATCAGGCAGATTGTTTCCAGACTTCCAGAAGGCAGAAGTGTCACAGATCTGACACATCCAGCACTGCATTGGGCAACACTAACAGCAGTGCCAAATGAAGGCTTGAAAAATCTTAAAAACTGTCTTGGACTAGTCCCTTCTGCTGAATCATTGTCACAGGTTTCGGTATGAAGTGAAGGAAAGACATGCATTTATGCCGCAACTGTTTTCCCAATCTATTCAGTAACCAAGATCAAACCCACTGCAGGTAATGATTATTATCACAGGGGCTCTACTAATTTACTAGCAATATTTTTTGTATGTTTCACACTGAGCTTTTGGAAAAATCTTTTTCTCTTTCCTCCCCTTCAAATTTTTTTATCAAATTGTTTATGGGGCATTTTCCTATAGTGCTTTTGGATGTTTTGTTGAAAAACAATTTATTGCACAAGAAAACTTCATCAGGAAAGGCAGAATTGCTTACTCTCCATTACAACAGGAATTCCTAGACATTCTTGGCACACACCTAAATTATAAAAGAGGAAGTGTTTCATGAGTAATTTACCATTATTGGCAAAGATGCATGGTAATTCTCCTGCCATATATGACAATGCACGCTATTTCCTTTTCCATTCATACCCATACAGAACTGTACAGTAAACATGTTCAGTGAAAAGTTATTATTACAAGTGTACCTTACATGGTCTTTGCTTAAGGAAACAGCTAGAACTGTATAACCACCAGCTGCCCTCAGGTAACTGTGAACTTACTACAGCAGTTCTATGTATGACTTTTTAGGAACAGATCTAGTTTAAGTGGTGCCTCTGCAGGTACATCACCTCTGCAGTTGTGACAGCTGACTATTTGTTTGATCATGCTCCAAAGCAGATCTGAGAAATTATCTAATTAAAAACCAGGTAGATAAAACCATTCACAAGATCTAGTTTTGAAGGCAGCCACACAACAACGTATGCAGTGATGCGAGAAACGTACAGCTGGAATGAGAACTGCCACTGGAGAAATCATGATCCGAAGCCATGTTTTGAACAATGCCAAACCTCTCTTCATCAATATGATTACACGTATCCAAATTACTTAAGCTTATGTTAGGAATTCTTGTTCTATGACAACATGCTAAGAGGCTAGGTAAAAAGTGAACTTCCCTCTTTATATCTGATATTCTATCAGTTAAAAGCTTTTAACAAATGCACAAACTCTGTTTTTAAAGGAAACATCAAAATGAAACATCTGCAGGCGAACTCTTTGATTGTACCCTTCCCTGAAAATATACCAGGGATTAAAAGTATTGCACAGCATAATGCGACGGTTCTATGCCCCAGGAGGCCACAGTAAGAAAGAAGTATTAGCCTCTATCGTTCTGCTTCTGAATGACTCTGCTTGCTGAAAGAGCAATTTAGAATAAAAACGTTCTTGATGTTCTCCATTAATAACCTGAACTTAGACAAACCTACTTAGTTCTTTAACAGCCTTAAACTGCCTGTTGTTATTCATTTACTTAGAAATACCTTTTCCGCTTGTTTATATGGGTGTGTGTGTGCCCGTGTATCTAGTATTTTAATGAAAGCAGCCTGTGAAAAGTTTTGTTCAGCATCATCTGTGAGAATATCCAGGTATCTTTTACCCTTATTGAAACATCCCCTTTAACAAAGAATGCTTCAAGTATACAGATGAAATGAAATCAATTACTTCGGGTGAACTAAGAGTTCATATTTAAATATGTCACATATTTCAGTGTTGCTAACGTGAAAAATGAAGTGAATTATGGAGTGTACCGTCATTTGTTTGGATTTAGACTGTGTATAAGTACTGAGAAAGACTGAAACAACATGATCAACAAATTGAGACTCTTCAATTCATGTGAAATTAAATTCTGAAAGCTCAGGAAAATTAAGCAGGCTGGGGTTTTAATGCAGAATTTTCTTTATTTAACATATTCTGAAGCTTCGCCTGTGCCTGTGAAGGACTTCCTATTCCCATCTGCCTGCTTGCCTTTCTTTCCAGTATCCCAGGAAATACCATTTCATTTCCTCTGTAGCAATCCAGCTGTCACAGATTTTTCTCACGAAATCAACACACTAAAAATACTTGAGAAACATTTAATGAAAATTATTTCCTTTCACAGAAATATTAGGGAACTACTATTTTGAAAAAAACTCTTCAAACTCAAATTTGGCCCTGACTTGAAATTCTTATTCAGATGGGGGGTGGACGGACACCCCACCTTTTTAAAAATGTTAGCTCAAAGAGTATCCTGCCGCGATGAAGAATTAACCTAGCTGAGACATTGTTTTAAAAGATTATAAACATCCCCCTTTCAGACATTAATTTTCTAGCTTTCCCTATGTACGTTGTGCTGAGGAATAAAACAAGCTGTTGAACACCGTTTCCATCAATGTCTCAGAAAATGGAGTGGACAGGAAATAACATTGTCAATCATCATATTATAAAACATAAAAAATTCTCTGTGGAAATTTTTCTGATATTTTTGCCAAAGTCTCGTCTCTAATAAGGGAGACCTTCAGTGTTTCTTGTTTAAGCAATCTCTTCTAGTACCCAAGTGCTATTGCACTAAGAAAGTTTTTCTTAGTTTCTAGGAGGAATGTGAAGCAAGCAAGATTCTGGACCAAACACTGATGTTTTCCATGGCAATACGCAGCATTAATGAAGTCCCTCTCAAACTGATTATGCCTATAAGTTAATGACCTACCATTATCACACTGAGAGAACTCATCAGTACTGTCCACATGCTTAGATATGTGAATATCTTTACTAAACCTTAACAGTCCCATCTGAGTTCTAACAGAGGCAAAAAATCATACACCGTTATCTGCTTGCATGATTGGCTTTGAAAGTATGAAATATTAAATTATTAAAATGGCATCTTTTTAAAAAGCATCCTCAAAATTGCCAAATGCACAAAACCCCCACTTAGGTATTAACCCCCCCCCACTTAAGTCGTATAATTTTTGCTACTCAAAAGTAAATGCTTACCCATATTTTACCTTTCAAAGGTTTTATATTCTTCCCTAAACTCTAATCCTGAAGACACTTCCATTAAATCAGTGTATTAGTAATCCTATTGTAGTCTCATACACACGGTGTGTGTGCATGTGTATTAGTGAACACTGTTCTGAAAAGAGCCCAGAGCTCTTCTAGATCCACCTGCCTTCCATCCATCCCGCTCTCATCATCAGGCTACAGAAAGATAATCTAGATGTGTTTTTAAGTGTGTATACTGAGCAGAGCCATATGGGCTGGAGGGGAGCTACTAGCGTTTGGTGCTTTTGAAATGAAGCTGTGTGTTGAAAGCTTTAAACTGATGGAGAAATCTATTTTATGCCATTACTACTGTTATTATTGATTTTGGCCTAAAGGTTTTTTATCCTCACATAGGTCCACAACAGAAGATCAAATTTTGTTGCCTTGTTTTATGTTAGAATCAAAGGACAATATTCAGATGTCCTGAAATCTTGCCTCAGGTGGGACATACAGAGTCAAGCACTTCAGCCCAGGCATTCACACTTATATTTGGACAGGCAACTCTCCAGCACCATTACACTGCCAAGGAGCTAAAATTTACCATGCAACTCACCCACATGTGCTCAGAAACACCCCAGCCTGCAATGACAATATCTTAATTTTGCCTTTATTCCTCTGCATACTCTAAACTCTGCAAGAATCTGCAGAAGCACCTTGTACAAGTAAGTGTGCTCTGAACAGGCCTAAAATGCTAACAGCAAGGGAGGATGTTAGCTGGAGGGCAGTTGGTAGAAGCGGGAATCAGCCTTATCTCACCCACGCTGTTGAGTAACACTAGAGCTTTCACTTGAAAATCTCAGAAACCATAATGGATGATTTTTTTCTGCTTCCAACCAGTGACGTAGAACAGGCCTCACAAGGAAAACAGGCTAAATGTGTGTATGTGCGTGGGCATATATCTGTGTGTGAGAGGTAGAATTTATGGTCTGGGTAGCACTGGACTGACGTTCAGAAGTGGTTTTCTGGGCTTCCTCATAGGAAACGGGTAAGAAAAAGATGAAGAAACACATTCAGTACTCTCTACCTGCCAAGTGATTATAAATGGTAGATCTACCCAGGCAGATGGTAGATGCCTGTCCCAGGAAGCATCACTTACATCAAAACTGCTTCTTAAAAGCATGAATCTGGAAATACCTTGAAAGATGCAGGCTCCTGGAGAGCCTTTTGGTCTTATCATGTATGTAGAGATATAGAGAATTGTCTATAGATACAGAGAGCAATACTTTTCTGTTCTTGATACTACCAAAGGCTTGGATCTCTTAAATGATAGCCAATGCAGGAACCAGCCTAACTTGGATGATAAAACCCTGCATTACAAGAAAAAGGCCAAAAAATCAAGTGCCACATTCTTAGGACCAAAAAATTAAAATTAAATTTAAAAGGGTAGATGGGGAGAGATGTTTGCCACCTCCAAAGAAGATTTTTAAATCAAAGGGGGACACTGTGATTAGATTAAGGTCCCAGAATGACAACAACTCAGCTTTCTCTTTGAACTCAGAGCGGCTCCCAGGATGAAGTGGTGTTCAAAGGCAATTCCTTTGCATGAATAATATGGGGGAGGGTTTAATTACCACCTCCTCCACTCATTCTTCATCTTCTCTAGCCAGAAAGCTCAGGTTTCAGCAGTTTTGTTTCTCACTGACACTGTGGCAGACTGGGGGAAGGGAGAGAAGGGAAATACTACAAGGCTGGGAGGAAAGGGCAGCAACCAGTGAGCTGTAGCAAAAAGCACAGAAAATAAAAGGGCACTGCCTCCTTCATATATAAACCAGTTTAAAAAAAAAAAAGAAAAAGAAAAAGAAAGAAAGAAAGAGAGCTATCCCACCAATATTTTGAACCTCTGCAAAGGGTAGTCTCAGAAAGTGCAACTCTTGTGCAAAACAATCCTATGGCTCAAAACTCATCTGCTCAGAGGTGTTACATTATAGCTATATGAGAACCACTGTATATACTGAGCAGAGCTGCTTCGAACCTGGTTTCACTCTGGCTGTCAGCTTAAGTAGAGCTACAACAGATCCAGACCCAGAAGGAGTAAATCCTAATGTTCCCCTGTGTGAATAAAGACCAAATTAATGCTGCCTTTATACTTATGTTGTCACTTATCCCCTTTTTAATGGATATGATATTATGAATTGCTAATGTTATTGGCCAGTAACACCGAACAGAGAGAAGTGTGATAGGGTCTCATTTTCTTTTGCGGTTTAGTTTGCTCCAAATTCAAAACCATAGGTTAATGGAACAGCCTCCTGGGTAAAGGAAATACTTCAAACTAACATAGTGATAGAAACTTTCCTCCAACGTGAGAAGAGGTTGTTGATTTATAATATTACCAAAGGTGAACTGCAGTCTACGTTTTACTGAAGATCTGCCTATCTGTAATTCTCTTTTTTATTATGTGCATTAGATGACTGGGATTTCCATTTCTAAAAAACTGAGTTTTCCATAACCATTTTTATACACAAATTATTTAGAAGTGTAAACATTTCCTTCATGTCAACTGACATGCAAGAACAGTGTAATTAATAATCCATTATCGCAACATTGTTTAAAGCAGCTGGAACAGTAGCATAGAAATAAAGAGCTATTTATTTTTCAAATTAGTGTGAAGTCATTCTGCTCAGCAATTCCAATTATATATGCTATATTATAAGTGCTATATTCCTATTCTTTCTAAGAAGCTTTTCTGAAATGCCACTGAAACTGGTATCATTTTCTTTCTATTTTGTCTGGAACATTTTTTTTCTTAATTTTATTGTGCAAGATAAGACAAAAATTTGGAAGTAGGCTGAGAGAAAAAGATGTTATACCTTTTTGTGATTTTACTGATTTATATATCCCTATATAATGAGAGTAAACTTATTTCTCTTGGTCATCCATTTCTTCATCTAATTTGTATGGTGGTCTATCATATTCCATTGATCTTTACACGTAGTGTGACTACAGACTGAAAATAACAGCTTCATCACATATAAGCAAATGGTCCCTACTCATTCTGCAGGGATGGGACACATTTAAATACTGTTGACTGATCCCTGCTACACAAAGGCTGGCTGTATTAGCAAGGGAGAGTACTTATAGGAGGGTTGGGCACTGGACAACACACTGTTTAATAGCTTGCTGTAATTTCTCCATTAGAGATGTACATAGAACAGATAAAGTGCACAGAACATAGCTTTTGCTCTGTGAGGGAAGTAAAATCTTATAGTGGCAAGGTTACTTGATAATTATAGTTGAGACACTATGTATTGACATCTGAGGGTGAGAGAGGGATGGTGATACAAGTGATAGTTTGTAATGCCCATCCATGCTCCACCACAGGCATCTTTCAAGAATCATGATCTCTGCATTTGTGTGTCCATTCTCTACTTCACAGAATTACTCAAGGATTAGTATGCGTGCAAGGTAGTGGTGCTGAGACACTGAGGTGTTGCAGACACACAAAGCAGGCTGTTTTGATTCCCTCTCCTGTAACAGACAAAATAAATTGATGAAAGAGCTGTTTCATACAGGCTGAAAGCAGGCTAGCTCTGTGAATTGCAAAAAAGCAGGAAGAATAAAGAGATTCCTGGGACATCCAAATGTGGTGGCTCTGATCCTGGCTCTGCAAAGCATGCACAACAAATGGGTACATGACCTGACTTTTCTAAGCCAGTTTACATGATAAAACAGATCATCCTTGGCAGAATCCCTTTCTGTCAGGCTAAAAAGTATCCCTATGGTGCACCATGCTACCACATTTATCTTGGATGTGTCTGCACATCATATCCTGCAGAAGCAGCCTTCATTAATAAAATGGTACAGTAAGATATTACCATTCATCTCCTTGAAAGTATAAACCCCACTTTTTAAGATGCAGAATGAGAAGAATTTACTTATATCAAACCAGATGAGCTTTAGGTGTGACTCTCCAAAATGATAAAACTCTTGGTAGTAAGAGTTGGATTAAAACTGTCCGCTACATACAGATCCAATGCCTTCTTAAAAATGTGAGTGCATACTTGTTTTCAACAATTTCTGATCAGCCTCAGCTTTCCTAAGGCCATGTAGCACAACAAAGGCACGCAAGCTTCAGAGAAAATTGTTCTGATTTCAAAAGACTTACGATTTTGCCAGACTTCCGAAGTCCAAATGCAGAACTCTGTAAGTTAAATCAGTGCTAGAAAGAAAATATATTGGGGGGAGAACAGCATGAGGCTTATGAATCAGTTCTCAAATCCTATGCTCCCGTTTCAAACACAATAGCTTACTTTCAGTACTTATTATTTCAATAAATAAAAATTATATTTCCTTGCTGTATCCACATTTAACATTTTAATGAACCAAACAGTAAGCATTATAAGAACATTTGAGAATTATATGTGTATATTTTCCTTTACTAGTGTCTGCTTGTAAAATGCAAGTATGTAATGGGAAATATAGCCTCACAGTCTCGAACAAATTTGAATGCAGTAGGCTGCTATAGATATGAAATATTATTATGATCTATGATTTTTTCCAGTGAGAACAAGGGTTTGTGAATCTGGTAAGCAAGGAAATAACAGTTCATTTAATCCTTTCTGTCTAGTCTGAGTCTTCTTCAATCAGAAAACTGGGACATATGTCTTAGGGTGAAAAACCTAGCACTGAAGTCCTCTACTATTACAATTCCCAAGGGACATGGAAGTTAACTATGAGAAATACAGAAGGGAACAATGTCTCTTTTCACTATGAAATTTCCTGTCTCATCTAGCCTTTGGGCTGTCTTGAATGTAGATCACCCTGGATTTTGCGGTCTTTTGGGGGTTAAGCAAATAACTACCATAGTTTTATAAGGCACTACCAAAGCTTGGTTCTCTGTTAGGAATTATTATGACATATTCTTTTTTTAAGTATTATCAAAGCACCATTTATTATTTCATGTAATTAAATACCTGCCCAATAACAGTGCACCAGTCCATGCTCTTATATACAATTGTAAAGGAGTTGGCCTGTTGTCTTAAGTGTTTTAATAATAAAAGCCAGCTTCATCTTATTAATAGAATATTAGATTGACATTAACTGTTCTTAAACTTTAGATGGTTTGGTAGCATTTAGCAACTACAAACTGGAGGTTTATAGTAGTTCCCCAAATGCAGCCAGTACCCCACAAATAGACACTAAATTAAGAATGGGCAGTTCTGTTTTTATCATATTCACGAACTATTCCAATAAGGGTTTCTCTATCATAATTTAGAATGAAAATAATTGTGAAGCAGTCTCTGATGTGCTTGCTCTTTGGCAAAATTTGTCCCTAATTTTCTGATGGAAGTAAATAATTAAGAATTATTGTTGAGAAGTAGGAATTAGACTTGTATACCTTCAGATATGGATTTTTGTTGGATTAGAGAACTGAGCAGTCATAGAGAAGTCATGTGAATTTGCCTACCTGTACTGAGTCTGGGGAGGAGAAAAAATAAAAAGTATATGGATGTATACCCCAGTCATTGCCTTAAAAAAATATGAGGTTGCAGAAAATTACTTTCCATTTTGGAATGCATATAAATGTTATCATCAGTTTAATTAATGTATGCTGTTAATCTGTTGCTTAGTCTATTAAAAATGGAATTACTTTGGCAGAAGTAGATAAATTTATTCTCAACTACAAAATTAAGCACCATATATTCTGCCTTGTGTTGCATATGTAATATTAGTTATGTTGAATCACAGCAGTCAGAGAGGCAACATTTTTCAGGTTCCCTTTTGGAAGGGAAAGATACATATTCCATGAAGAAGGCAAAATATTAATCGTAGGAGAGGGGATTTAGCCTAAAAGAAATAGCCCTTGTAAAATCTTTTCCTGCTTTTACTGCAGATTCCCACACATCATTTTCCAAAACTGGGATGCTGGTTTTTTTCTTCTGTCTTTCTATGCATCACACCACTGTATAGTTCCACTTACCAAATATTCTCTTCAGGACTGTAAATGCAGCTGTAACACACAATTTATGATTGTAATAATGATGTATACAAACTTTTTGAAATTACTTAGTCTGGCTATGTTAGGAGTAATGTGCATGCAGAGTATTGTGGAGTCAAGTTTAAAAACATTTTTTTTTTCTTTTTTTTAAAATCCATGTCCCTTGCCTGCCTACCACACTGCCCTGAAGCAGAGTGCCATGAAAGACCTCAGGCAGGTGCATGGATTTACTATTCCAGAAAGCAGTCTGTGTCTACTAGAAGACCTCCTCAGAAATTATCATTTCCCCTGCTTCTCAGAAGATACTGTATGGGGAGACAGCTTTTTATTGCACAGGATTTTTCATGCACTCCTCTGCCAAGCTAGTGGTAGCAAGGATTCCTTCTCCAAAGATTTGAGGCAAAGGCAGTTCACATGCCATGGAGTTGCTGAGTTGTGCAGACACAAGCCCATTCGTATTGCCAATGTGCAATGAAATACTGTCTCAGAATATGTGAGATGACCTTAAAAATGCATGCAGTAAAATGTGTGGTATAAATATCTTAATAGTATTAATACTAGTAACAGCAAGAAATTCCTGCATTACTATCTATTTCAACAAGACTATTGAAATATGACTGCACCTCATGAAATCATGAAAAAATCAGTAGAAAAGATTAAGTACCTAATTCTCACGTATTTCACCTGGAAATGAGCAGCTGCAGGGAATAGCTAGGCCTTACTCACTTTGGACTGGAGTTTTAGTCAAATGACAGAGGTTAGATAACTTCATTAAAGCCTCATGTCTCATACAGGCTGAAGCTGTTTGGTACGTTAATGACAGCTTGATAGGGCATGCTGCATTTCAGGATTCACAGACTGCTGTAATTCTAAAGCCTGAGAATTACAACAGAAAGAAAGAATCTTGAGAGACCCATTCCTGCCCCAGCTCTCCATTTATTCTCTAATGGGTAATACCCTTCCCCTCATAAGCAGGAAAATACAACATATTAACTACAGGGTTAGAAAAAAGTCTGAGGCAGAGCTGATCCTGTTCCACACCTACTGATTTTAGCCACACCTCACTATTATAATATGAAAAGAAAAAGAAAAAAATCCCAAAACAACCAAAAGGAAAGCAATCTGGTATGTGGCTGTGATTCCAAATAACAACAACGGTGTGTGCAGGCTCATAAATGCTTCAGAATTGACCAAGAGGAAGCGCATTTCATGATGACACAATCTTGTTGCTGTAGTCATTCATCGAAGGGAAACTCCCACAGGAAAAGGCATAAAGCTGCTTAGGGAAGGCTAAGAAGCTGCTCAGTGCTAGTCAGTCAAACATTGGGTTAGATTCACAACAGAGCTAAACATGAGTACCAGCCAAGGCCCTTTTCAATTTTTTTCTGGGTCCCTCAGGGGTAGTTCAGGGTGTGGTTTGGCCCAGCAAGGAACTTCTTACAGACCTTCAAGTGCAGATGGT
Source organism: Gyps rueppelli (assembly GCA_027575145.1). Classification (NCBI taxonomy): domain Eukaryota; kingdom Metazoa; phylum Chordata; class Aves; order Accipitriformes; family Accipitridae; genus Gyps; species Gyps rueppelli. The sequence continues at coordinate 13,788,967 of JANZYA010000027.1, read as the reverse complement.
GGTGCCAGCAGCACACATACGTCCTTCTCCTCTGCCAGACCCCTCTGGCTGGCTACTGGAGGAGAGGCACCTTGGGGAGGCTTCGGCGAGCACCATGGGGAAAGCATCTTCCTGGGTGGGAATGAGAAACAGACTATGCAAAACCTGAATGACCGTTTGGCTGCCTACCTGGACAAGGTCCGCTCCTTAGAAGCAGCTAACGCTCAGCTGGAAAGCTGCATCCTAGAGTGGCACAAGACAAAGTCTCACGGAAAGAGGCATGACTTCAACCAATACGAGCAAAACGTCACTGACATGCAAAGACAGGTAAGTCAGAGCTATAAGTGACTATGTCATTCTATGCTCTTTTAAGGAATCTGGGTACTCATGTATGCTGATGGCTTTCCTTTAAAGAAAGTTAAATAAAACCTTTTAAATGTTAGAAATGCTAATGAAAGTGGTTAGAGGACCTGGGCATAAACAGTCTTTGTGTTCACAAGGAGGAGAATGGGCTACAAGAAAGAAAGGCTGGAAGGAGACAAGGGGGATTCTGCAAAGACTGGTAGTATAAAGAGATTTGTCTGGTGCCAAGTGTTCGTTTCTGTACATGAAACTGTGGTTTGAGTAACTATGTCTGGCAGAATTTGGTCTTTTTGACTGCACATGTATTCAAGCAAATTACAAAGCAGGCAAACTGAAGAGACTGCCTTCTTTCATGCATGCTGTCTTTAGACATACTGTTGCATTTCATTGCTTTGATTCCTATGGTAGCAGTCAATGAAACTACAGGAGGTTTGGGTCCAATGAGCTTATGTAATCAGATGGAAAAATACTTCATTGTAATTAAGAAAATAGCAGTGACAAATTCCTTGTGGATGTTTTCACTATAATTAAAAGGAGAATTTCTGGTTCCTGCCAGTAGTTAATATTAACGTTCAACAGTAACTCTTTCAATCTCCCAGACTCACGTGTCTTCAAATTTAAGCATAATATTAATCTGTATTCATAATGAACATACTTAGCACTGTAACCATCTGTGTGACTAATCAGTGTAATTAACTTTACATAGCCATATGGGGCAAAACCCAAAGCTATTCCAAATGCCTTGTTGTAGTTTTCCCTCCACTTTTTATAATACGGTTACTTGACATTCTCAAGACCCTGAAAAATTTTTTTCAAAAGGGCTTAGAAATGGTATTAGCCAACATCTTTGCTGAGTGAGGCCAGGGACTTAATCAAACTCCCTGCTCACTGTTAAATGTGTTGCTGAAACAATATTTCACAGTAAGAGATAAATTAAAGAAGATAGTAATGCTATTTGAGGATATAATCTGTAAATTATTCTTAAGTGAAAAGCTTTCTTAAATTTAGATCAAATTTCATTCTCAAAAAAAAAAAAAAAAAAAAGTAGATATCCAGAAAGTGTTACATGAGACACTTCAGTTGGTTTTGAGTCAGATTATCCTATTCTTAATTGAGACAATCATATAAATATTTAATATTATATGAACATGTAAAAAGTGTTAGATACTTGCAGATTCCATGCTCTTTCTTAAGAGGAGAGAAACCTCTTCTTACACAATGCATGTTATATGAAACACAGCCTTTCAAAGTGGATTTTTTTTAAATTTTGAAAAAGTCAGATCCTGCAAATATGCTAATTCTTATTGCATCTTTGTGTTTAATTGCCATGAAGGATTTTCTTTCATTGATTTGTCTAATTAGTTTCTGAACCAATGTAAGCTTTTGACATCTACAGCTTTCAACCCATGGTGACAAGCTCCACCAGTTCCTCTCCCCACATGAAAAAGGATTTCTTCTTGCTAATTTTGAAACTGATAATTTTGTGTGACGACTGCTTGTTCTTGTACAATGAAACCAAGTGGATAATAATTTATAAGTCAGGATGCAGTGTCAGCCACGACAGGGT
>JANZYA010000027.1:7458621-7468697 GCA_027575145.1 Gyps rueppelli | reverse complement strand
GGAGAAGACTGGATTTGCACATACATGTGTAAACATGTAAATGCCAATACAAACATTAGCATTTGGGAATCCTGCATTAATTCAGGACACTCTGTAGAGATTAATACCATTACAATAATCTAGACATATGGGGAAATAAAATTCTCTTCAAATAAGTTTGATACTGATGCATGAAAATGGTTCTACCATTTCTCTCAAACCACTACTCTGAATTTTGTTCATCTATGAAACAAAATCAGGAATAATCATTAAATCTCACCAGACTGTCTTTGAAATCATAGTTTTGAATTAAAACAGGCAACATTTTCTTTCAGCTGCTTAAGATCACAGCACCCCTCTTAAGTGATCTCATACATTAGTTACTCTTACATGATTTTTGTAAGCATGATCACATACTGATTTTGTAAAAGGCTATGGAATGAATCTGCCGTCAGTATTGCTGTACAATTTAAAGTATTATTATAGCATTAAACCCTAACATCAGCTTGATACTTATTTTCCCTTAAACAGATGGTAGTGCATCAAGCTGTTAAATTTCACTGCAGCAAAAATGACATTCTGCTTAAAGTTTCTATTCCTCATGTGAATCAATAAAATGTAGGAACACTGCATTAGAGAAATGGTCTTTGCAAACAGCTATGCATTTGTAACCTATCCAAAGCAAGGGCTCATGATAATGACCCCTGATTTTTCAAGGGCAAACTATGTTTTTTAGCTTACCAAGTATCACTAGAAAGAGAGGTTATGTGCAAATAATATCAGGGCAATGATAGGTGGAAACAATAGGATTAATAGCTCAAGGCTCAATGTAGCAAGTGCACTTTAAGTGTCTCACAAAGCCTGTCTACTGATTTGCAAGTCAAATATCCTTTACACTATTCTCTTTATAATTCACTTTCACCTTTTCTCATGCAGATATTTGTTTTAACGAGTCATATGCGCTGGCTAAAGCAGTCATAAGAGAAAGAGCAGGGAGAGTTTTACCTGTATATGCAATCCTTGCTGTCAGTCTATAAGCTACATGTAGAAGTAAAATTATAAAATGGGCATGGATGCAAAACATAAATTGCTAAAAAAAATTAACTTGCAAGACTTGAAATTACTGCCACAAGGGAGGGAAATGAAGTGTGCCAGCTACAGCCCGGGCTCAGAGCCTCTGCATCAGATGCCACCAGACCTTTGATTTTTTGAAAATGCCAGGAGGCTGACTCTGCTCTGTTCTTCCACAAAATGCAAGCTGCAGCTCTGAGGAGCAGAGGAGAAGGCATCCTGACACAGAGGAATTTAATATGCTCGGAGGGACTTATGCTATAGGGAAGATTCCCCAAAGCCTGCAGAAGAGAAGGCACTTGTGGGGAAAACCTCAAAAATAAAAGCATACACTCTTTATATTCTGATTTCTATAGCGAGTCAAAAGATAGAGAAATTTTAAGTAATGATCTGCTGAGATTTGCTCTCCTCTGACTTATAGATTGGAGAAAACAACCTGTATCCTTTTCAGAGCTCGGTTCCCAGTGGAAATGTATACCAATAGAAGAGAAATCACTTGTTGGATTCCCTGCCAATCTCTGGCTTTAATCCGTAGATGTTTTATAATCTCTCTCGTTTATCTTTCCACAGTTGCATTCAATTCTCCGCAAGTGCTTTCATGCCAGGAAGCTAGGCATATTCAGAACAGAAATGGCTCGTTACATATTTTATGAGGGTCCTTAACCACATGCATGGAAAATGTTTATTTTATAAGTGCAGAATTGTCCCCTGGGGATGTTTTGCTTCACAAATGAGCCTAATGAGCATTAGAAGAGCAGTTTTGTTCAGGAAAATGGTAGGGTTTTTTCTTCCTTAATTTTTTAATTACAGCCCCTGACCTGAAGAACTAGCATGAAACTATAAACAGATCAAGATTACAAGCAACACGCCTTTTTCATCAGTGCCACCGAGAGGGATACACGGGTACATACCCCCGATGGTGCCTATGGGTGAGGCAGGGTGAACCCCTGCTCTGCTGAGTGTCAGCACAGACCTTGCCGCTGCCCCCCAGGAGCCCCTGTCCCCTCTGCTTTTTGCCAGGGACCCGCCTGGGCTCACGGGTGTCTCGCTGACATGAGCCCCATGTAATGCCAACACTGGAACTGGACGTGCACAAATGGATGGATGGTGCCTCCCCGAGGAAGGGAGCATCGTGCACACCATGCAACTCATGATGAGATCTGGCGTCACTTGTAAACACAAATGTGCAGAGGTAGGAAAAGACAAAACAGCAAAATGTGTTCTTATGGTTATACTTAACAAGGGAAATTCATCTCAGCTGGCTGGCGGGCTGTGCCCATTGCCAAAGGTGGTGACCCACCCTCCCCTAGCCCAGGATGGAAGGAAACCTTCCTTTCCCTCCTTATCTACTTGCCTTCCTTCTGTTCCCTCTGATTGGACGCAGGAACAATATCTTATTTTACCATAGCAGATCTGCATGTGTAGATTCACACAGGGAGAGCAAATGTTTTTTTTTAAGGATTTTTGCAAAGTGTTAGTTCATACCATAGGACTACTGATTTGGGTATTTTGAAAAAAGCAGCTATGTTAATTTTTATTATTTTTCACAGACTGTGGCAGACACAAAGAACTTTATTAAATGTAACCCTTCATGCTAGAAACATTTATATCACAAAATCACCATTTGACTGAGTTGAAAAAAGATGCATCTAAAATTGTAAATTGCTAACTGTCAGGCTGGAACAGGAGCTGTTACTGTCCACTGGATACTCAATACCATTGAAATGAATTGCTTAAATTTCTAGTTAGCCCATAGACCAGAATAGTTCCTACTGGGAACAAAAAAGTTGCTTAAATATGGTTTGAAATGACAGCCTCCAATAATTGTACATGTTTTTCAAGACTTCAGGAAAGTTTAAGAAAAATTTCTCCTAAAAAAGTCCCTAAGGTACCTTTGTGCCTCCGATCCAATCCAAAAGTAACTTTAAAGTAATGACCTACACTTACTCCTGACTCACAACCTATTAACCTAAGTTGCAAATTCTGTATTAGGTCAGGTAATAATGTATATACTCAGACCACTTCTTACTAGCTTTCCTCAGGGACCGGTATGCTGTATCACATGGTTGCTCCAAAACACAGCTCAGACATTTTGTAGTCCTTATTTCTCCACATTTTTTTTCACGGTCCTTGCCTACTGCTTGCTAGGCTTCTGCATGGAAGCTGCAGGATAACCAGGGTGGTTCTCCTAGGCCCTGGAGAAATTAAAAGCAAACTTGTGTACTTTCATGCTCCAGAGTGGGTGTGGAGAAAGATGGGAAGGCAGCCATGGAACTGTTTTCCTCAGTGATTTATAATATCTCTTGATGCCCTGAATTTTTTGTACAAGGCTAATTGTATATTTCCTGTTGTTATTTCTGGAATTTCCCTATCTAATGCAGAAGTTATCTTGGTCTTCTCCCTGCATCTTATAGGTATCAACTGGCTTTTCCCTTCCTCCCTTTCCTCAAATTCTTCCTCCCTTTTTTCTTTTCCTCTCTTCTTAATTTCCTTTCCTCAGATGGGGGAGTTCAGGATGTGCTTAGAGATCCAGGCAGAGATGAGAGATGAGAACAGTAGTCTTCCTGGTTGGGGAGTAATGTAGTATGAGACAAATGGTCAGGGGTCACTCTTCAGAGAAAATTAGCAGCCAAGGAATAATGGAGATTAACTGCTGAGTTCACAAATAATCTCTTAAAATTAATTAATATTTTGGCTTAATGTTGTTTTCAGGCTCAAAAAAGCCAAGACACAAATTTTTAATGTCTTTTTTCAAATGGAGGTTGACACTTCTTATAATAGGCCAAATTTTCAGAAAATTCTAATTTCTCCTGGAAATCAGGTCCCTTTATTGTACTGCACCTTTATTAGGTGCAGATTTAATGAGATGGACAGATAGAAGAACTCACAGAGCTGTAATCCATCCCCTGCTCAGTCACAGTGCACTGTGACTGGTGCACTTCTTTCACATGCCATGAGTCCTTTTACCTCTTCCTTCTTCCATTCGTGTTAGGGCTGCTTCTTTCCCTATTGGGAACCAGTATCTATTGCCCTACTTATTACATTTCTATGTATTTCCTACTATGGAACATTATGGCATTTCAAAATTTTTCTAAAATAAGAATGAAATAGTAAGTACCGTATTTCAGTTTTTACATTATCAGCTAAATAGGCAAAATATAATGCAAAAAGGATTTAAACTTAAATACCTGAAAGATCCAATTTTAGGTCCTCATTTCTAAAAATCTTTCAAATGTATCAATTAAAAATGTACAGTTCATGACCATCAATACACAAATATTGAACAATTTTCTCAAACAAAAATACAAAGAACATTTTGATGTGAACATGTGAGTCTTTAGGCTGCAGTAAGGCTCACCAGTTATCTGTTATAATGACACAATAAGGGAAGTACTTTCATTATTATTTTCACAGTGCAAGACAGAGTATCCTTGAAACACTATCCTTTCTTCCAGACAGCTCTTTATGGGAAAACAGACTCAAAAGTGCAATATCCATGCTATCTGAACTTTGAGAATGCATTTCTGCCAGTCCATAATAGCAATATCACTTTCTAGAAAGCCTGCTGGGCTGAGTTGCAGGGCTGAAAATCTGCTGTTTCTTATTTGGTTCTAGTCACCAGTATAGTCTTACATACATAATCACCTTTATCTGAAGATCTTTACTTTCAAAGATCTTTTCTATAGTTAAACTAATTTCTGAAGTCCGGAGCATTTCCTGAACCTACTTCATCTTTGAATCAGTCAAGTTTCTTACTCACATCTATTTCAGACTTTGCAAAACCGTCCATTGAGGGTTACAATATTTGTTTACCTTTTTAAGATATTTATTATGCAGGGCTTTAAATAAATGGCCACCTTTATTTTTTGGTGGGAAAAATGAAAGCAAAGGATCTAATACACAGTTTTATCTCAATGATTTTTTAACTTAATGCAAAAAGAAAAAGCATAGATATTGAACCGAAATAATGAAGTCAGGATCTTGCTCCTACAGTATTAGCATCATGTTTTGTGACCAGATCTTGGCACTGGATCTGCAGAAGTTACTGCAGTTCAAGTTAGGAAACAGTAACATAACTACTTAAGCAGCTGTAGTACTTAGATCCTTACGTAATTTTCATTTCTCTGAGAACAATGCTGTGTAAACATAGGTAAAATGACATCAATAAAGTCTTCTGTGAAGTATTTTGTGTTTAAAGAATGAACAGAAAAATAGCTAATGACAGTGGAAGAAGAAATCAGTGAAGAATCATAAAGTATTCAGAATAAAACTAGTAGTGTTACAGTCTGTTAACTATTTCATTTATAGATTTATGTATTATGAAAAAATCTTTATTTGAATGACTGTGAGGTATAACAGATTAGGTTAACCTTTGAATAAGAAACATCCTTATAGTAGAGAGTAAGTGGAGGTAATAGAGTTTACCTTGTTTCTTCTTACTGCCTGGCCTGGAATGGTGTCATTAACCATCTTTTGCTTATCACAATGATATTGCTGAAAAATCGTGACATTGATTGTGTGGCATCTCTGTGGAGAACAGAAAAAAATTATCATATGGATGAGTTAAAAAATAAAAAGCATATGTAAAAATACTTTAATCAACCATCAATACTTTAACAACATATTCTTCTGTGTGTTATCTGGAAATGACTAAAGAAAAAAATCCCATGAAGTAAACTGGCCACCACTTGGCAAAAGCATTTTTACCTTCTGATGGTGGAGGTTAATCAAAATTGCAAGAATAAATTGACATGCATAAACATATGATAAACAATGAATAGGTAGTCGCTGCCGTAAATCTCTAGCCTGGAAAGAAGAGCTGTGGAAGCGAGGAGGGTTTCTTTTTTTTTTTCTTTTTTCTTTTTTCGTTGTTATTGGGAGGAAAAGCAATAATTAACTCTCTCTATGCGATACCCGCAAATGCCAAATGTGTAGTGTGTTTGAGATGGATTGCTCCTGTACAGCCAAGACTGAGCCAAAGCTCCTCAGTGCTTTGCACACCGGTGTGACCAGTGGAAGTCTTTGTGCAGCTGTGGGTACTGGCTTTCTGTGCTGCAGCATGAACAACAAGAAACACAAGGGTAACGCTGGCAGAGAAGTGAAAAGAAAGTGATTATTTTGTGCTAAAAGGAGAATGTCTTGTAGTCTTCCAAGTTGGAATCTCTCCGCTTGGAATTTAAAACCTGTTTTTACTATGCTGTTATGTTTAAATGAGGGGGAAGGTGTATTGTAGTCACAGATACTCAGTTCCATTAAGAAGGGTCTTTGCCTTCTGAGTTGAGCTTTCTTGGTTTTCCATGAAAAGTGCCTCGAGTTGTGTGATTTCAGGTGATGGTGAAGGAATAAAATCGACATGTGGATTTAGAGGTGAATCAAAAAGGATGTCGTGTGACTGTGTTAGTATATGAACTTTTTTTAATCAGGATTCTTAATTCCTATTGAAATTTGTTCAGCAGTCTTGAACAGGCTGTCAAGGAAGCTTTATCTCCTGTACAAATAATTCTAACCCTTGTACTAGACAATTCTAATGTGTCCGTTCTCTCCTTGTTCTGAAGTTTTCTGATACTTTGGTATCCTAGGCTCAGACTACTGAGTGCTTAAAAAATAAAAATATGACATGAAATTCCATACGGATGCAGGGTGTTTTGCAGAAGACAAGATAGCTAAGTTATAGACGTCCTCTTCCCCTCGTAACCCCAGGGAGTTAGGAATGGCCTAAGCCCCAACAGCCAGAGATGTAAAACAAATCATCTGGACGCAGATTTAGAAAACTGAAACATCTGGGAGATGAGATTCTGTTCTTTAATGCTTCTAGATTAATCTCCAGTATTCCATTCATTTGCTTTAGATTAGTACTGCAACCAGAAAGTTAAGCGTGTTTGTTGGGGACACCCTCAGCTGGAATAATTCATCCTATGAAGGTCAGTGGAATTTTGTAGAAGCAGGATAGTTTGGCCATATCACATCCCCTGCACAACTGGGGAGTTTATTCTTTCCTTGTTAATACTCAAATGCACCTATTATGTATATACGCACAAACCGTATTAAAAGAATGATTAAGGTTTCAAAAACTGGAAAAGCCAGAATTAATGTTGCCAGTGTGATTTCCTGTACCCTCTCTCTTCCTCTCTGTACAAATCCATTATAATCTGAAGTTGCATAATTTCATTTTGCTTACAGTATGCACAATACATTTAGCCAAGAGTAGATATTCCTACACATACACTCCAATATTCTTAGGTGTTGGGTAAATTCCAGAATTATGGATGACTCCTGTTTATAGGATTATTTAAAATTTTGGATTAAGAGGTAATAGCTACTTGCTCTGCTTTTTCCTGGATTCTAACAGTTGAGGAGACTTCTTTATTATGAATAATATTTGGTGCAGTGCTAATTCAATCATAAATGTAACCTTGATTTTTGGAAAATTATTTTCTTCTATCACATTCAGGCCAGGGATATCTGAAAGGTCTGTACTGGGTGTTTTCTGAAAAAAAAAGAAAAAGGTTGATTGTATTTTAATTTGTAAATATCAAAAGAAAAATTCTGTAGTAATTGACACTAATTTTCAAAACCAAGATCTTTAGAAGAGTTTTTAGGAATACACCAAGATAAGGATAATTACAAATTATAAATATAGGAGCAGATTTTGCTTTGCCTACACAGTCATTATTAAGGAAAATTTGTACAAGAGTCTCTTCCATAGTGTGCATTTCCCTTTTTGACAACTGCAAGACATCAGGAAGTGCTGCAGATAAAGCTGAGCCTACTAATAACCTGTATTATAATACAACATAATATCCACATAATACAGGTGCTTGATCAGTGACACCTACTACCAGATCTACATGTTTAGTCTTTAAAAATTCCTTTGAACAATTCAGTGTTAAGCCTTAGCCCCTCACAGATGAATGATGAAAACCTGTCCCCAATGCAAAGTATGTATCTTCATACATTCACACTTCAGACTGTTTAAAAGCCCTTTACAGCAAAGTTACCAACTTTTCATATTGGTTTAGATTTACATGGAAAACGTATGATGAACTCTAAAACAGTGCTATATGACTGGGTTAAGAATTTCACCCTGAAAATAATCTGAACACTTTTTTCTCACTTAAAAAGACTTAAACCCCATTCAGCAAAATTATATCTAAAGCCAAATAAAGGAAAACACAGAAAAGGAACACTCTCAAGATTCAGTGTGATTCATTCATTTCTCACATGCTTAACAAGCTTCTATTGTTGGTTTGGTTTTGTTTGGTATTTTGGGGTTGGTATTTTTAAGTATTTCTCTTCCACTGCAGCAGATTATTTGCCATCCCAATAACCCAGCTATTATGCATTACTTCTGATGATTTATCGTAAAATGTTTTCTTATGCTACAAATGTTCAAAATTAATATAAGGTACATTTGATACATGGGAAAGACTGCATAAAAATGACTGCTCTTAATTGTTGTTTTATTAAAAAGAAATCAATCGGGTTAACACTGACTGATATGGTACCAAAGCACAATGCAACAAGGACTCAGGGCAAAATAGCTTTGACCTCCCGCCTCCCCCCTGCCCCCAGTAGACCACTCTTGTTTGGTGCTGACCTGCAGTTTAACACGTTTCCATTTTCTGCAACATGAGCAGTGTTTTAAACACAGCCAACAAGAATACTGAAAAATGACAGAAGAGGCCCACCATTCTTTTGCAGTTTCCAGATTACTTTTGGTAAAATAACAACTTCACAATTTGTAAAAGCTACAAAGCTTTATATAATCATTCCTCAACAACAGGCGAAATACACTTGGTGTAATAAGCGACCTAAAAAATTTCCCTGAGGCAGTTTAGAGTGCCCATGTAACAACTAGTTTTTGCCAAACAATTTTGGTACCTTTATTCAGTACTGCTCATATAGTTTAAAAAGTCTGATAACAAATACCATTAATACTATTGCAATATATATCCTTTTTGAATCAATACACTGACTACACTTCGTTTAATGAGTGAAGTGTGTATAAAATGCTTTGGGATAGCGAAACTTTAATCCGTAGTGCACTAAGAGAAGCTTAAAAATGCTAGTAAAGACAAAGATGTGTTCTCTAAAAGTTGTTACAATATTAGGAACAAAAATTTAAGTGAATGCCACAGAATTCTTAATGTCTATTTTTCCAATCCTCCTCACACTTACAATACCTGCAGTGAAGCAACACAGCTGGCTAATGAATTATAACATTACAAGTTCTCTCTTATACCAAATATTAGAATCTGAAGTTACATTTCAGACATTCTCAACCTCTACCAGGATATCTTTGAGCAGCAGCTATTTAAAGCATTTGTTTCCTTGTTAAAAAGGATTATTCTGTGATGTGCGAAGCACAAAGGAATAAACCAAGCCCCTTACTTTGAAGGCACAATTCAGAAGAGCGAATCCAGCTTCGGTCAGTTTGTATGGCAAGCCATACATGTTTAGCTACAATGCACATTCAATAAGATCAATGACCATCTAAAACACAAAAATTGTGACAGTAACAACAAGCAGCTTTCCATACAATGGATTTATATTAAAAATTATACAGTTATTTTTAACATCTGGACTCATTTTAATTTCAATGTTTTCACCGCAGATTAGTGCACAGAGAGAAGTGTTGTTTTTAAAAACAGTACCTGAGGAGCTTGCAGAGAAGTTGTCTGAAGAGTTTCTGTTTGAGAATTAACATTCACTTCTGTCTCAAGTTGCTCCTAAAAACACAAAGCCTGCCCTGGCTCTGCAGCCCTATGCCCAGCCAGCTTGGCTGATCGCCTCTTTCAAAAGAGAACTTGGAAAGCAGCAGCCAAATGCCAGAGCTCAAGCAACCTTGCAAGGACTGGGTGTAGCCCCAAATTCCTGCTGGGTAAGGCCACGAGGCAAAAATCCCGGAGCGATCCCCACTCTCACCTGGTGGGAGTTTTCCATGGCTAGAGCTGGGGCGGCTTCTGAAAGAAAAAAAAAAAAACACAGCAAGCTGAAAGGAGGGTAAGCAATGCTGGGGATCTCTG
>JANZYA010000027.1:1642217-1653369 GCA_027575145.1 Gyps rueppelli | reverse complement strand
GGACCCACTTCTCCTCTGTGTTACCCTCCCTGGAGTTACGCTGATGTCAAATTGGCATCAAGAAAAGGAAAATCATATCCCAGATATTAAACAGAACACTTGGGCCTTGTTTGGAGTCAATACCGCATTTTCCCACTTCCGCAGGCTTGTATCTGTAATTGATAACTCTGTGCTTCTGTCATTGTGTTTTCTGATGTTAAATTGCATTGCGAGAACAGACTTGCACACGCGTGCGGTCATGGAGCCGAAGATCCAACAGCCTCTCCGGGGGCTGATCCTGCGGGAGAGCTCTCTTGTCTTCTGCTCCGAGCAATTTCTGTGCACGGCATTTGGCACTGAAACAGGAAATTAAGGGCTGTAGGAAAGCAACCTTTGGCCTTTAATTCACTTTTTAATAAAATCATTAAAAGAAACCTACTCCCTGCCAGACATTATGGGAAATTGCTTTAATGATACTTTCAAGCAAAACACATTCACTCAGTTGCGTGCATGGCTTGCTCAATAGCTTCAGCTCACTTATTTGTGTGTTTGCAGTATGAAAATGGTTTGAATTATAAAGTCAAGCTAGAAAATTTTATATGAACCAGGCCATGATAACAACTAGAGGCCAGGTTCTGTCCATTATACGCTTCTCTAACACATAAACAACAGTTATAAAGTTTTGCTAGAAAAGATCAATAAGTTTGAGCCAAAGAGGAGCACCAACAACACAAAAGGACAAAGACAGCAGACGGCTTTTTGTGTCCTCCCAGTCTCTACTGGGAACGAAATGGGTGCCATTAACCGCACAAGTGATGGGCACACAGCAAAGCAAACATGCAGTTTGTGGGAGCACAAACCCATCTGTCCACAGCTAAAAGCCTCAGGCTGTAGCTCCTAATCAGGCTGTTCTCCCATTGACTTTAGAGTTTGCCATTGCATGTTTGTGGAGGCTCTTGTGAAAAAAAATTATGGCATATTTGTATTACAGAAGAGGCAAGTCTTGCTTTATAATTGTTAAATTCATAAGTTACCACTTGGGCATGTATAAATGTATTTAAGAAATTTTATGAATTGAACCGAGCCTATGGATAGATGGATGGTTACTGAGGACACCTTAAAAATTATTGGAGAGATCTGTGCTAAACCAAATTCATTGTTTAGTTACAGCAGTGAAATTTTACAAGACCGAAAAACTTCTATCTAGTGCAAAATTTATCCTCACGTACTTTGAGACTTTCTTTTTTTCTTTCCCATTGATTCTTCAAGAAATCCCATGACTGCAAGAAATACTGAAATATTTGTTGAGTAAATCAGAACAAGTCAGTGTTAAGTAATTGCAAATTGCTAATAGGCATTCAGGAACTAGGAAAGCTAATAAACTGAATACATTTTTTATCAAGTTTTATTTGGTTGTTTCTAATAAAGAACCAAGATATCAGTACTCCTGTTGGCTACAGTACTGCATGTCTTGTAGCATTAAAAATCTTTCACCAGCCACACTGCATTGCAAACGTCTAGGAAAAAAAGGGGTTTCGGTAGTTTGGGTGCCTAAATAAATGCAATTCAGGGGCAGTGGTGGTGGGGGAAGAGCTGACAAAAAGCCCATCCCAGGGAGCCCCCTGCAAGAAAATGGCAAATCTGCACATCATCCTAGGTTCTGCATGCATTATAAAGGCTGTAGAGAAAATGTTGACTGCTGTGCTTTGAGGATATATTATAATAATGGTCTCGGCTTTATGTTTGGACAGATAAGCAAGGACAGCACAGATGCTGAAAAATATATCCAAATAAAATGTTGGTAGGAAAAGCCAGTCTGAAAATGCCAGTGTGATGGAGGGATTCTGCGCATTTTACACAGTTGTTTTTCAGCTGTTTTCAATAAATTAACGAAATACTTTACCTACATCATTTGTTATTCATATTCATTTAGATAACTCTGTCTATAGCAAGATTACAATTTAACAAAATTATTTTTTTTTTAGTTTAAGATCTTATAGATTTAAATTTGAAGTATTTCATGTCAAACTTTATTCCTCCTTCACTCCTCCCTAGAAAGCAAAGGAGGCCTTTTGACAAGTGTTGACATATTTAAACTTGTCGACTTCTGATATATAAAAAAAAAATGCTTAAAAAAAAAAAGAAATCAAGGCTTAGGAAGTATTAGGAAAGGGACTGAGTATGAAATGGAAAACATCATTGTGTTACCATATATGTTGGTGGACTTCCCATAGATTCAACATTGAATTAATTTCTGATCTTCTCATCCTAAAAGAGGATACAGTAAAACAAGACAAGTTGCATCAAAAGGAGAGAAGGCTGATTAAAGAAACAAATGGCTTCTATATTAAGGACATACAAATAGGTTAGGATTATACAAGACAGAAAAGACACAAATAAGGGGGAAATTACAGAGATCGAAAGCAGCATTATTTGCCTTTAATTTGCCAGCATTATTGGCATGTTTATATGCAATGACTCTTCGCTGCTTCTCTGAATACAGGAAGCAATGGAAATCAAATTAAGTTTTCATATAGTAGGTTCAAACCAACAAAATGTTATGGTTTTTTTTCTACACAAAAAAGTATTAGTCTTTGCAACTTGTTGCTACAGTATGTTGCCGATGCCAAAAATTTACATAAATGTAAAAAATTATTAAGCAGGCCCAGAGAGGAATAATCTAGCAAAGGCTGATAAACATAAGGTACAAACTGCTACTTAGGAAGACCTTGAACTTCAGATCAGAGGAAGCTATTAGATTATACTAAGAAAGCACCTCTTTAATAAAATTTTCCGTGTTTCTATACTGTTCTATAGATAACTACTGTTTTTGCATCTTCCCTGGTCAGCACTGAAGACAAGAAACAGGACTACATGTATCTATCTTTTGTTCTACCAAGCTAAGTTACTCTTTTTCTGGAGAACAATAAGTCTGAACAAACATCTGAAATTTAGCAAAACTAAATATTTTGATTGTCAGAAAAATGTTTGCCAGGTTGCCATGACTTAAGGTAAAAGAGAAATAGTAAAAAGGCAAACTATCTATTTACAAGACAGAAAATTTTATTTTCCTCCCACACCTATTTATATCTACTTGCAGTCTTTACAGGTAAGAACATACTGCTGGTAAGGATACTTAAACATATAATTACATTAAAGATATAGCTAGTAAAGTAGTAAAACAGGTAGCACCAGATAATACAAAAGTAAGGCTTATTTTATATTGGACTATGTTTAAAATGAAATTTTATTATTATTTTTGGACCAGCTCCATTGAAAAGATTAAAGAATCCCTTCTTATTGTTTTTGTGATGTTTTACCTTGGAATTATTTTGTTATCCTGCTTGCCTCAGTTGGTTTGCCCAACTTTCACCATCTAGTCGTCTAAAAGAGCAATTTAGAAGACGTATATTTTAGCAAAACAAAGTAAGTGAATTTGTATTATGCTCTGCTCTGCAATGAAATTATCTCTTCTGCTCTTCTTTGCAGCTAATTATACAATCTCCTTCAAATACTTAGTAAGCATAAATCTGCTTTTTATGGTGATTGATACCAAACTACCCTGATTTATAGAAATGGGGCACACCTAATCCTAATAGCACAAACCAAAAGGAATTGAATAAGAAAACAAAATTAAAAAAACAAATCTTCAAAATGTGAGGAACAAAACTGACTTTATTGCCCCTAACTATGGTGTTCTAAGTGTGCAAACTGGGTTTCACATCATTACATCTGGAAAGTCTTAGCTACTACTTATCAGATTTATACTACTATTACCACTTTTAAGTCAAGGAATCCTGATGTTGCATAGGAATAATTTTTGTTAAACCAACTGAAGCTAAACTAACTGTAGCTGGAAAAAGCAGATAAGCTTTTACACAGAAACTGTTCTTTTTTCCTTAAAAAGAAGACATTTTCTTTTCTGTCTCAGAAAGATGGACTATTTTTTTCAGTTATCACTCATTTCAATGACAAATATTTCCTCTTCCTACAAAATCTGAATTTCTCCTAGCCTTAGCAATCATGTCTCTGACAGCGCTACTGAAATAAAGAGATCCTGAAGGACCAGCAGACTGAAAGGTGACTAACGTAATTCGGCCTCAGCCTGCCTCTGAGCTGCCCTCAAGAGGGGGTCCACGTGCTAAGTGAATTGGTCGCAGAAACAGATTTTTTTCTCCTACGGACAACAGATTAAGCTTCTGATACCGTGTTTCTGAAGATGTTTCTCTGCAGTGGGAGGGAAAAGCACGTCTTGGTTTCATAGTGAAGCGCATCACTTTTTACAGTTCCGTTTTCTCCCCAGAGTGAAAGAAGAAAAATCACTTAAAGGCACTATTATAAGTATTATTATCATAGACAATGGTATCTCAACCAGGTTTGTGAGGTAGAAAATTCTACTCACCAAGGCTCAGCCCAACTCTTTTTGCAAGACTTCCATCAAATGCAATGTGGAATTTGCTCAAGTAGGAACTGGTGCGTGATGCTTAACTGAGATTTACTTTTTCTTTAGTATGTGGCTGTCTCTAAACTGGAGGATTCTTAAAAGCACTAAAATACTTGTCTGGATGCTGTGCAGGCCCCTTTCACTAAACAAGCTCTCTTTGTGGTCCCTTGAATGGACCCTTCAGCCGGGCTTCGCTGGCAAGCGAGTGACAAAGAGCGAAGTGATGGTGTCACATATTCGTACGTTACAGGTGACTGAAATGGAGCTGATGTGCCCGGCTGCTTTTTACTGGCTTCCACACTAGCTGCTTTAAATCTTTAGCTGCTGCCTTTCGTATGCGTTTATTGCCATTGTTGCTGTCTTGTTTATCCCGGGTAGGCACGGGCTGGGGTCCAGCCCTGCTGTGCCAAGAGCACGGGTGCAGGAGGAGACAGTTTTTGCCTTCTGTTGCCGGCACTGTAACTAGACAAGATAGATGAAAGCAGCTTCGTTTTGCGTATCACTTGGTGCTTACCCTGTCTGCAAACCACTGAGGGTGTGCAGCCTGTGCAGCCCTGACCATTCCCTCCTGGGGCTCACCCAGGGTCTTCGCTCACCCATCGCCCACGGAGGGTCCAGCGAGGCAGCCTCGTGCATTGAGCGGGTGACACAGATCTGGGCTGCGGGAGCGGGAGGGAGAGACGAAACCCTGGCACCACGTGTGCATCCTCGGGCGTCCCGAGCTCACTGCTGGGAAGAGCCCAGCCGGCATGGGGAGCAGCCCTGGCTGTGGCTCGTCCCACGCCAGGGCTGGGCCGGGGGCTCCAGCGGCTGCTGGAAACTCCGGGAAGTGGCTCTGTTAACACAGGATGGAAGGAACAAAAACTCCAGAGCCATTAATCACCCGGCATTGGCTGAATATGCATATTTGATGGTGGCTGTTTACAGAGCACTTCCCTTGCTCTGAGGCCTCCCGGACTGTCAGAGGATTAATTACCTGGCCTCCCGAAAGGATGCACGACACGCCCAGTGCCCGGAGCTGCCTCTCCGGAGAGTTCCCAGATGGGAAACAGCCAGGTCCTGCACGACCTTCTGCGACAGGAGGTGCAGGGCTGGGCACGTACCCTCCCTCGGTCCTTCAGCACCTTCCCCGGCCTCGTCCCCAGTCCAGCGGGACAGGATGGGGCACAACCAGGACCGTCTCTTCCCGGGGAGCTGGGTAGGAGCGAGGAAGCAATGCCAGACCTGCCATGAGACAGAGGACAGTCACTGAGGCTGTGCCAGGGCCTTGGGGCTAGATAACATGCTGTCCTGAAATGCACTCGATATTCTTCTCCTCTTGAACTTTGTCATCATAAGCTGGTGGGAACCAAGAGACTTGTTAACGCTTCTTGAGACCTGCACAGACCCAGGCTTGAGTTCATTCTCATCATGCTCAGTTGAGTAGTACTTTGAGATACAGGCTGAAGGGGCTACTGCTGCATTGTAGTTACTGTTCAAGGGTTCAATCCTATTTGGTTGATATTAAACAGGTTTGGTTTAATGTCCCTTCCCTTATAATTGAAAGTCAATATGGTAATTTGCAGCATTTTGAGAGTTCTTTACTAAAATTCTGCCATTTTTCTTTCTACTGATAAATCTGCTTTCTAGGCTCTCAAATTCAGTTCTGCAAAACCAGTTGTATTTAAACACTTCTAAAGAATAAAGTTCTAGATCCTTTAAAACAAGACCTTTCAAAACTTGAGATAAATGCAATCAAAAGATAGAGAGAAAGAGAGAGAGCACAAATTTGAGGTTTTCTGTAGAATTATTCTTTTCAGATTTCTGTGCTGTACTTATATGTGGAGTAATTTTTTAAAGAACAAACCTAAACCATCTGGTAGCATAATACTTGGTTAGTGCTTCACGTCTGTGTACCGGGTACACAGAAAAGCTTTGATTTACACAATGTCTTTCTGAAGCAAATGAGATACACAATGCATAATTCATGATAGTATGTCTTGGCAATGGATGGCAGTCTCGATTCTGATGTTAGAACCATTTTCCTTTTTCAAAAGATTGTGACTCTGTAGGAGCGTGATTACAGTTAAGTGCACAGATGAGTGTCGGATATAATGAGAGGTTGTATCTCTGTCTTACATCTCTGTTCTGAGCATGTTTTTTTAGAGCAGCCGTAAGCTGCAGGCCCTCATGCCAGGTAATGAAGCGTTGATGACTGACATTACCAGTGTGACTGGAGAAAAACAATGAAGTTTGAGAGGAGTTTGTTCTGATGCTTTGGCCTTTAAAAAAAAAAAAAAAAAGTTTTAATGAACTCCCCCATGAAAGTTTCTTTTAGGTAGTATTTGTACTTCCAGGCATCCAAATACAGTCTTAAGCTTTAAGCAAGTTTGCAGTATAAAAAATGTCCAATTCATAAGTTATTTTAATAGAATCTTGCATTCATTTGTACATGCAGTCTTCAGAAAACAATTGGCTAGTTTTAGAAGAGATCCTGTTCTGGATGCTTGGTTTAATGTATTCCTAAAAAAGTATTTATGACAATGGAAAAAATTCAAATGCAGAATTGCTCAGACCATTACATTATCATCAACAGCTGGTTGTTCACTGTCTCCAAGGATAGCAGAATTTTAATTTAAATGTGTTTTAATTTAAAATCCAGATTTGTCATGGGCATTAGGTCATTTCCCATGAAAGATGAAGGATGAGGAGCAGAGGTGTGATCTGAGAGCTGATGGTGGGTTTGCATTTTACTGAATCACAGTGCTAGTACATTTGATCTCAGTGTTTTGTAAGCAAGTTCTTTATTTTTCAACAGAACAATTTACAGGTAATTTTAAGAAGTTAAGTCCTTCTAAAAAAGAAAGGAAGGAAAACAAAACTCTATTGAAGATAGATATTCTTTCCCCTAAAAGCTTGGATGGAATATGGATTTTCTTGACCTTGAATATAATAACTGGGGCTCCAAGGCAAAATGAAGAAAAGCAAAATGAAGGAAAGCAAAATGAAGGCACAAAAAACCCCAACTGAAATTTAAACACTAGTCCCCGTGCAGAGTTAACGTGTGTTTGAAATAATATCTTGCATACTCTAACACGTCTTCTGTTCATAAACGTTGAAGCTCTGAGTTATACACTGTAGCTTGCAAACAGATTTTTCTATATGACAGTGATAATCCAGCTCTGCACCACAAGATATTGAGCATACCGTGTAAACTGGATAAGATGAAAACATGCTCAGAAGAGCCAGAAAAGTAGCCATTTGGTTGGACCCAAGGGCTGGTATTTAGAAATCTTGATTATGACACCATTGCAGTTTGCTATGCACTAGCAATGCAGCTACGCCATATTTCTCTCCCAGCTGGGGCAAAATAGTCACCCAGCTAACACAAATTCGGAGGCTTGCTGAGTTTGTTGCCAGGCACTTTCAGACCCTCTGGTAGAATGTCTGATCTGCATGCTGTGTTCTATTGATATATACATTATAAAACTTATTTGTCAGATGGTGGCAGGTTATAATGGAAGATACTTTCAGAGTACTGTATTTGTGCACTTGACCTATGTCTGTGTTCTGATTAATTTTGAGATGTATATATCAGAATTGTGCAATAGCTGCTTTAGCTCATAAATGTTTTTATTTTACCCAGGAGTATGTCTCCAAACATCTCAAATAGATCATCTCCACTCACGTTTAATGTAGTAAACCATACTGGTGGTACAGACTGCCCTGATCCTTTTGCGAATGGTACAGACATTCAGATCAGCAATATAGATTACAGATTGTCCAGAAAAGAGTTGCTGCAAAATTTACAAGAAATTTTCTCAAGACATGGCAAGGTAAAGGCTAAAATACCTTTATTAAACCTGTTTTTAAATACTTACTGTTTAGGTATTTATGGACGTGTTTGTGGTCTAGCTTTAAGTGAGTAGGAATGGAAAGATATCCAAACGTGACTTTTAAACTTTGTTAAAAGGAGGAACTGTGTTTTTCCTTTAAAAAGATCAGATCATCACTTGCACTAGGTTCTTAATTTGCATGTCGTCTTCACAGATCTGATATTCTGAAGTTTTTTGTGTATAAAATTCTTACTGGCTCATAAGTCACGCAGGGAAGAGACTTAGGCTTTAGCTGCATAACCTTTTTAAGCTGTAAAGCTGAATTCCTAGTGTCAGCCTAAAAATCACAATAAAAACTGAGTTTTTGTTTTGAATCAGAAATGGTTGAAAACGGGCATGGCGAGTGTGAATCACTAAAAAGCAACTATGCAAGGAGAGGTCATTTCTGCAGCAGCCCTATTTCTGTCTGATCTGTAGATGACATTCTTCTGGCATAATCTTCTACATGGGAAGATGATACTTGTGTTAAAGGAATATCATGGTCTTGCCTTGGCCAAAGCTCATTGCACTTGGTTCTTGTTTGCATCATCCTGCTGGCCATGGTTCACCATGCTCAGTTCCCTTCTGCATTTTATTTAGCTCTTTGCTGAAGCAAGACACTGCTACTCTCATGTTGGTTTGCCTTGAGTTAATGTTTTGTGGTAAACATATAAGGTGGTGTTGTCCTTTCAGGTAAAAAGTGTAGAGCTCAGTCCTCATACAGACTACCAGTTGAAAGCTACAGTTCGGATGGAAAACCTGCAAGAAGCCATCAGTGCTGTCAACAGTCTTCACAGATACAAAATTGGCAGTAAAAGGATCCAGGTCTCATTAGCAACGGGAGCTGCTAGTAAATCACTCTCTCTACTTAGGTAATAAGCACTTTGGCATCTTCTTAATTGTTCTAGCACGTATTTAGTGGCTGAGAGATGATTTAAAATACTGAGCAAAGGAATGACAGGGAAATAAAGTAAAATCTGTCTTATGACCTGAGGAATGTCTTAAATACAATGAGGCTAGTTTTCAGTTTAGCATTTTTACGCTGCTTATATTTTAATTTGCATCTGAAGAATCTAGATCTCTGTTAAATAGTGTTTAATAGTTTCACCACTAATCTTTCATAATACTACTATAACTCAGTAACTTAATTTGTGCAGCTGAGTTAAAATTACACTTGGCACCTTTGTTTCTTCTTTCCTCCCAGAAAGTGCAAAATTCAACCCACAATATATGTAACTAAAAAAAGATTCACTAACTATTAGATTTTATTCCTGTCTTTAAAAGCCTGCTTGTCCATATTCTGTCATTTATATGAGATCAGTCACAACAAATGATTGGCACCACGGCCAAGTTTGGCACGGACAGAGATTTTTAAGCTAGCATCGTGCCTCTCAGCTGCAATGCTGTTTAAAATAAATTTGGTAACAGACAGCGGAAGGGTTTGCTGTCAGGGAGCTAGATCTAGCTGATAAGTTTTTTGAGTTTTCTTGTACAGCAAGTTCATTGGAGGACATAATAGTTTTCTAAAGCATGCTTGTAACTTGTGCTCCTGTGGAGCTGCGGGGGTAATTATACATTAGGCTTGATGAAGTACTGAGGAGGGGTAAAAGAAAGGGACAACTTTTGAAAATCAGGGGAACGTGCAGTTGGTGCCACACAGGATTAGTTCATTATTTCCAGGCTGTGTAACAGACTTCAGCATTTGAGACACAGGAAAACTAGTGCTGTAGCTATCTCACTGCTGTGCTGAATAGAAAATTTTTAAGCATTTGTATACACTTGTGGGATGGTTTCCCCGGATGATTATATGATGCCAGTGGTCTTCATAGCTTGCAGGCTCAGGGCTAACAACACTCAGCAAGCAGTGAAAAGTAGGTGCTGTTGTACTCTGTGCTTGGACAACCTGATAGCATTACCAGTCTTACCAACTTCTTGTGGAAGTGAACACTATCGCAGGATCATGTACTTGACTGAATCCAGGCCAACCAAAGCTTCTGAGCATACTAAAGGAAAGGGAGAAACACTATGATTTGATTTCAGCCAGTATTCCTTCTTTCCCCCATCCTCAGGCTTTATCCCTCTAAATAAATTTAACTTAATAAACTCATGGAGAGCCCTTTTTCTCTTTTTTTTTTTTATCTTTATGCCTCTGGAGCACTTAATTCATCCTCTAAGGTATATTCTGAGTGCTGACCGCTGCCCTTTGTGCAAGTCCAACCTATCCTGTGCTTTAACTTCTCATCATTCATCTTTATGAGCCAAAATACTGACCCCAAAATGCAGTACAATACCACAGATAAGAAAGATCTAAATGAAATTATTATGTTGTCAAGCTGATGTCTTTTTTAATCTCTTATGGCAAGTTTGTTCCTTGATACGTCACTTAAGACCATATTTAATAGCTTCCACTAAGTATTCAACTGCAAATGAGCAGTGTGTGCAATTGTATATTGTAGTATCCATCATAAGTCTACTTCCTTAGAGTGAAATGCAACTATTAAAATACAGATGAATTTACTAATATAATTGTTTGAGCCAAGTATCACTCTGTATATCTGTAATAATATAATTAATTCATTTAATAATTTAAAAGATCCTAGCCTGGATTTACACTCATGTAGTTGAGATCAGTATCTCTAAAAATTATTATTTCATCATTATAGACTCTTTCAAGAACAGAGAAATAGGTATGGCCAGGATGTTCTTGAAAATCTGTTTCATTCTGGGGTTTTTGCACAAATGTGGTGCATTATTAATATATTGGGTATTGAAATGAACATATATCCTCATGCTTTTTTGCTCTCACTAACTTTTCTATTAGCTATGATCATGAAGGGCATCTGACCAATGTAACACGTCCCACTGGAGTGGTAAC